>WKFP01013883.1:169881-243147 GCA_011057875.1 Pterocles orientalis
TGCCCCCCCCCCCCCGAAAAAAAGGCTCGGCCTGTTGACAATGATACTGCCCTCCCGAAAAGGCTCGTCCTGTTGGCAGCTAATAATCCCCAGAAACCGCACAGACAATTCCCCCAGAAAGGGGGGAAAAAGGGGGGAAAGGGGGTGCACCGCTCCCGGAGGCACTCACGGAACGGAGATAACAGCCCAAGCGTCCCAGTCCGAGAGCTGACCGAAGCAGAGGAAAAAAAACAGCTAATGATCCTCCTGGAGAGGGAGGATGCCAAAACTCACGAAACGGAGATAAACAAGTGTCCCGGGCCGAGAGCTAACGGCGACCGTGGGGGGAGGGGGGGGAAAAGGCCTTGGGAGAGCGAACGCAGGCTCCCCAAAGCGAGACGAATCCGGAAGTGAAAAGCCAGCTCTCCTCGAAGAGTCTTCTCCTATATACTGCGTATGACGTGCATGGGATGGAATAATTGGTCAGTCTGCTTCTCAATCTTTACCTAAAAGCAAATCCCAGGCTAGAAGCCGGGCTCTCTCTCTGTCTGTTGAGAGGAGAGAGGCTGAATGTATCTCGTCCTTGAGAACAAATAGCAACATCCTAGCAATAACTATAAACCTTCTTCTCTGTTCTTCTCTTATCAATTCTCCCCTGAGCAGGAATCCAAAACATAGCTTCTTGCTAGCTATTTATGAAGAGAAGGGAAAAGGAAAAAAAAATTAACTCTGCTCTGCTTAACCCACAAGAAGTCTTCATACTGTCTTCCTGTAAATGTGACAGCTGACTCACAAGAGGAGTAGATAAAGAAGATTGACTTTGGAAGACTGGAATCCACATGGCCATTCCTCAGTACATAAAAACTAAAAAGAGTACCACTCAATTCAGTGTATGTTGGATGACTCACAGTTCTGCAGGATTTGGACAGTCCATATAGGAACTGAAACAGAAATTCCACAAAACTTAGTTTTTGTGCAATAAACACACAGTGCAACATTACATTTCTAAAAAATTTCTTAAAGTTGCTCTTAATTTGCCTGAAAATGTAAGCAAAGTACAGGAACAGAAAAGGCTCTTGTAGAATTAATAGATCTTGGTCATGGCTAAGTGTTTTAAACAAAGCATTATAATACTTTCTTTTTTTTCTGATCTATTAGACCTGCAAATTATGCTATTTGTCTTAAAAAACAGGCCAACACTAAAAGGCAGGCATCATCCCGTGAACACTGCTCAAGCAACAGAGGAACCCCAAATCAGATTTCCACATATACTGCAGAAGTTCCCAATTAATTTCCTGAAACTGAGCAACTTCAAAAAGAAAAATATTCAGAGAATGGAAAGGTGTGAAAAGTGTTTACAGCTGTACATGCAAATACGTTTACATATAGTATTTATGATTCCAGATACATCTCCTGAGGCAAAACTGTCACCATTGTTGTAGAAGCCTACAGCTGCAGTCTTAAAGGCCTGTTGAGGAGTTCTAGTTTATGCCCCTGCCTAAGCTGGAGTCAGCTCTTCCCTTTATCACTCCTCAGTGATGCCTTTTGTACCCAATTTTTAAAGCATTCAGTATCAAAGATCCCAGAATTACCTCCAAAATATCTACTTTAGGATTTATCTATCTTTAGAAACTGCAAGATTTCTTTTTCCTGTTCACCTTAAATTTCCCATACTATTGCGTAAACATATTAACTTAAGAAAAGAGTTTATCTCCTCTCTTTTAATAAAAATTCACATTTTTAAATAACTTAGTCATGTATTACCACCTTCTTCTCTAGGTAAGTCTAACTAATCACAACTTCTCAGTCTTTCCTTATGGAGGAACCCCAGGCTTGGGTGAGCAGATATACTTTGATCCATTACCTAATGCTGACCAGCCATAAAGGAACAACTGGATTATGTTAAACAGAATTCCATTCCTTACTGAGCTCTCCAGTTCTTAACACAGATTCCAGGGAGTTCTATGGAAGTTTACAACACACCTGAGGTACTCTCTACAGGATAATTAAAAACTGAAGTATATTATTTTGAATAAAAGTATAAAATCATTGTATCTTTTCTTTTGCAAAATACAGAAGACTGTGAAAATATGTTTGACAGAATGGTATTTACATATGGACTGTAACCCATTACATTAAAATCTCTTGCTTATTTCCATCTTGACCTATTCACTTGTCTCTTAAAATTGCTTTGGCAAATTCAGTTGCCTCTATCATTGTTAAACGGTAAAATACATTGGCCAAACTTGTACTTTCCAGCTAGTGTGTGGCAGACACACTCCATACAGGTCCCTGAAAATGATTTGATGAAAATGTCAAACGTACTAACAAAAATTATTTCCTTTATTGCAAAACAAAATATATATATATATATATTTTTTTTAAAGGGACTGTATACTATATTGCAAGGAGAAAAATACTTGCAGGCTGGAATGATACAGGTCCACCAAAACTGCATAGCTGATGGTCTGCAAAACATCTACCTGAGACTGAAGCTATTAAAGCAAAGGATGATATTACTTGCTCATGGAATGAAAAGGCAGATTTTTGCCTAAGTTAAATTGCTGGATGACTCACTGCTGGGCTTGCAACATATGTAATAATTTAATCAGTCAGGTCTGGCTAAATTGAAAGTTGCAAATCGTGAAGTAGCTTTAATGGGTCTTCCGCTTGTACAGAAATTTGACATTAAAGCAAGAAATTTATTTCAGTTTCCTAAGAATCAACACACCTTATTAGCTAAGGTTGTAGCTAATAAAAACTACCAGCTTAGTAATATATGAAAGGACAAGACCATTAGTTCTCTGAGAGTTTTTCTTGTACTGAAAACATCGTTAGCTTTAATATATAATTAATTATTTACTTCTATCACTCTATATGCCACCTCCCACTGTAAAAAGAGAAAAACACAGACTAAATTGAAAAAAAAAAAAAAAACTTGCAGAAGATTTAAACCTCAAAATAACAGAGCCTAGATGGGAATGGAAAAGGTTAAGACACAAACAAATTATGTTAGTAACAATTATTGCATCTGCAGATGGGGAGTGTTCAGTGCTTCCTGGCAAAGCTTATTGTTACAAGCAACATAACCAAGATCAGTGAGTCCAGTACTTTGTGTTTTGTGAAAGGATGGAAGGACTCTATTTAATTGTGAGCCCACTCAAACATTGTGGTTATCATGTTTGTTTTCTTTCTAGGGGAATGAGAGAGGGAGAAAACCCTGCTATAAAATTTAATTAAAAATGACTCACAAAAAATAGGCAGATCAAGAAAACAAATATAAAAAGATGCTGAGCAAAGAAAGAACAAAGAAAATTCAAAAGGAAAACAAGCAGGTGTCCCTTGCACCTTGTAACAGCCAAGGATTATTTCTATTTTAGCTAAAACCCCCTACCATAATTTTAGTAATAAGTTTATTATGCACTTTCTAAAGTGCAAAAGTTGTCAGGGCTTACCATCTCGACTGCTCTACAGTACAAACAGTGTATGTGTAGCTCCTCTTTTCATTTGCCAGAGCTTTATACATTTGAACAGTGGGTCCATACAACTGAAGTAACTTTGCAGCTTGATTTGGAAATCTCTTTTTGGTTTTGACATGTGATCAAGAAGCTGAAGCTCCAGAGACTATTGTAAGGCTGTGGCTGAGTCACCTGCTTCCCACTGTTTTGAGTTTTATGAAAAGGTAAATTGTGATTTCAGAGTCATAGTGCAGAACTACACTGAGTTCCAAAATACATCAAAAATCATGATCCAAGACTGCTCAAGCTGGTATGGATGGTATGATAGCAGACAAAATTCCCAAAGCAAATTGCTCAATTTTAAATTAGATTTCTTACTGCCACAGTCTTCAAGGAATAGGAGGTGCTGAAAACTTACACTGCATATCTCAGAAATAGAAAACAGGCACCACCTAAGCCATAATACACCTGATGAATACCAGAAGCTGGTCTGTATATGTGCATCTTTTAGCAACACATTGAGAAATATGATCGATTGTCTCATGCCTGTTCTCCTGTCTTCTAGCTAAGCTGTAGACACAGTGGATGATTTGGGTTTGGAATTGTGTGTGTGTTATCCTTTATTATACGTGCATATACACCTTGATCAGCAATAGAAAAGCCAACGTCAGAGAAAGATGTCTTACACTTAAATTAGAAATCAGTGAATTTTGTGATGATTGCTGGTTCACACCATAGTTTTGGTTTGTTACAGACACATTTCCTGCACAAAAGAGAACTGACACAAATGAATTTTTTATAATTACATTCAAATACAACAATCAGGATCTTTGTCCTAGACGTTTGGAGGTCGTCAATTACCCTAGCCCAGACAGACATCACCTCATAGCTAGAGAAGCACAGAGACTACTCTCCAAAGGCACCTCACAGGTCAAAGCCGTGTTTTCAGGCTTAAGACTGTTTACAAGCTGCTTGCGAACAGTCCCCTGGAAACATTCCACTAAATGGCAGGGGATGGAGGGGAGGAGAGAGGTACAGCAACCTGTACAAATGTCAAATGGGAATCATAAAGTAGTATAACAGACATTTGGCTGTCATACCAGTCTGCAAAATACCCTTGCTATGAGTTCACCAGTCCCCAGAAGAAAAGATATTTTAGAGAACTTAGTGTATTAAGCTCCAGAAATACAGCACTCATCAGTTTGCTCATCATCTGAGAAAAAAAAATATATTTTTTCTTCTTAAAAAGCATGTTTTTTCAACTGTAAATGAAGCCAAGGAAGTTCAACTACTGAAAAATAGGATGTGACTATCTTGCCATGTACAGCAGCTGATTTTGGCAATAAGGAAGGGTCGAATGCCACATTTTGAGCGCCACCTTTTGTCATAACTCTGCCAAAATCAGATCAATATGGACAGAGGTTTTTACTGTGCTTGACTCCACACATTAGAAAACCCTCACTGAGTTTTACATACTTTCTCATGTCTTATACATAATGTTGGGTATAGGAACATCATCAGGTTTAGATGATGTCTGTTTTGATGATCACTTTTATTTGATGGCTATAAGGCAAACTAAAGCACAAGTCATCAATTATGAAAATTAAAGAGCAGAGATAAAATGCAAAGAAATGGAATACAAACTCATTGTTGTGGATGATATGACTTCAGACTTCCATCCAAAGAACCAAACAGAGGTCATTTTTTTGCCTTACACATCTAAAAAACTTTGTTCCTTTCCAAATCTTGTTACATAGCTCTATAAAATATTGCAGAAACAGAAAAAGTATAAATATATGTCTGGAAACAGCAGCTCATATTAGATAAAGCAGCAGTAAATCCAAACTGCCACCTAAAATATGAACTTTTTCAAACCTTAAGAAGTTCAGATGACAGGCTTGCTAATCTGTTTTTTCATTGTTGTATATTTCTAAAATTCATTTCCTTCTTAGATCTCATTCTAAAAATTACATAAAGGCAGGCATTCTCCAAAGGTTTCGCATGTCTTTGATTCTGGACAGACAGACAAAAATAACTTCTTTCCTTGTGATCTATTAACACATCTGATTTTAATATCTTTCCAGTTTGGTTTTAGCTTAAATCAGAAAATACAAAGATTTCAGAATGCACAAACCCTTTTCTTATTTTAGATACTCAATTCTTTGTTAATCACTATGGTATCCCAGGTGTTTTTAACACTAAATATATCCCTTGGGTATTCTTTTAACACTAAATATATCTCTCAGGTATTCTAAACACAAGATTTTCTGTCTTTGCCCTTTACCAGGAAAAATGGAGACAGAAGTGGATACACTTCATAAGAGGTAAGGTAAAATGCAAGTGAACATAGTGTTTTTTTCTCTGTTAAGACAGTCCTGCAATAACTACCTGCCATCTTCTAGATTTTGGACTCATTCTGTCATAAGTGCGGCCAATATTCTGAGATGTCCTGACTCGCAGCCCAGCATTATAATCATGCTTGTAAAAATTTACTCCCCGAGAGTATGTACATATAAATATATATGTGATACCTCTCTGTATATAATGTGCATATCTATCTCAAAAATCGTTGATATGCCACTTGTAGCTCACTTCTCAGATGATAAAAAGTAATGGTTCAGAAAAAAAATTATGGGATTTACATTTTGATGACCACAGTCTTCAGCTAGGATAAATCAACATATCTCTAAGCCAGAATTTCACTGATTTACACTGGCCAAAGTCTACTCTATATTAGTGTAATATGCAAACCAGTCTGTTTTATATCAGTATTATATTACGTCAATGAACTTTACAGTAATTTCTATTCTCCTAAGCACAATTGCAGTCACTAATAAAACCACCATGGCTTACATTGATTCTCAATAAATACAGCAGGCTCCTATATTTAGATGCTTTGCTCTATTTGCAAACCATTCCTTATATTGTCTGAGATTCATGCCTCCTGTAACTTATGTGGGAGGTCAGATTCTAGCTTTAATTTCTTCTTTCCTGTGTTCGCTGCATTGATGGATAGTATTCTTACTTATCTCAGAAGTTGAAAAGGGAGTTTTCCTGTGAGGTCCAAGTAGGAACCAGTATTAATCCACTTAAGAAAAGCCAACATAACAGAAAGAAAAGATAAAAGGAGTTGTAACAGACAGTGACAATTTATGGGACAGGCCCAAGCCTTTGTCTTTTTGCCTTCGGAAGTGAGGCAATTAATAGCCACCTTAGGGTATTACAGTTTTCTCCCTCTGCTTACGTATAAAGACGGTGGAAGAGGAAGCTGACTCTTTTTGGACTACCCCAGAACAGATCAGGTGTACATCCATTATCTGGACTTCCAATAATGAAAAACCACTGAAGTGATTATGGACTGTAACTATGACTATTTTTGACATTTTGTTAAGGAAATTACACTATATTTGAGTTTGTATGGAGAGAGATATGCTGAGATAGTTAAAAACTCTTCAGCCTGTGTGTCCACAGCTGGGCATGTAGCAAGCTAAGAGAAACACAGATAATCTTATATATAAAAGCTTTCAAAAATGTCAATTTAAAACTATAGAATAAAACAGAAAAAGAAATAACTGTTTAACACGTTTCCAGGGTTTGTCTGCCTGCTTTAGTTGAGAAGAAAGATACTATAATAAAGAGAAAAAACATTAAAAAGGAAGTGAATAAACTTAAGTGTGTATGGACTAGGTTCTCATTCTAAAAAATATGGACTGTCATTAGCTCACCAATAAACTAACAACAATGAATTTTACAGACAGGGACAACTCTGATACATAACCAGTTTTTAGGGAATAGACACACAAATTTTATGAGCAATGTATAAGCTTATGTGAAACCTACCAAAAGAAAAATCCGTAACTTTCATCAGTGGACAGCAGGAACAATAAATGCTGCTGTGGTGATTTGTGCTGAAAAATGTCAAGGTAATATTCATTTTTAAAGGTACCAATATCTTGGCACTAAATTTGTTAATATTTTTCAGTCTGTATTATTAACTGTGGAATAAAGAATGAACAAAGATTTGATCATCACTACATCTTCTGTGTAGTTTTTGTTTACATATACAAATATAGCTCCAGAGTTATATAAAAACCTAAGCTTTTACTAGATAATTGCCAGATTACATCCAAATCACAAGTCTATTTTTAATTTTGCAGTATCAGTTGTCACTTACTCAGGCATGGAGCCAGGTAAGGGAGTTAAAGGAACAGGTAAAAACCTTGTTTTTTCTTTAAGAATCGAGTCTATTTTAGCATTTGTACCCTCCCAGAAAAACCTTGAACACCTGAAGTCAGAAGACTCAAGCACCAGAAGACATAAAATCCCAGAAGGCCTTTTGTTACATCTTATTATTTTCAAGACAATCATATATTTAGTGAGGCAGAATTGTGGAGTTTTGGGTGTCTGAAAGAATATTGTATACCTGATTGTTTAATGAATTGTGTCTAGGGTAATGAAACAGAAATCCAGGTGTAACAATAGCTGTGTTTTTGCACCTCTGAAGTGACTCAGACACTTGCTAACACAACTGAAGGTGTCATATTGAAATGCAACTGCAGAGTCAGGAGTCTGGGCATCCATATAAGTGTTCTGTATTCCAAATGCCTTTTTTTTTTAAAGGAAAAACAGTAACCAGAATAAGCAAGAAAACAGACATCTATGTCCCAGCCAAAAGCAATTTCCTTATAATTTTAAAAGTAAAATGCTAAGTTTCAAAGTTTTGTGGTTGAAGACAGAAAGAAATTAACATGCTTCAGAATGAATTTAAAAGCACTTTACAATTTTTGTGATCACACACAATCTGTGCATTCAGTAAATGACAAAACTAGGAAAGGATAACACAATTGGAAGGACAATTTTCTTGCATTCTGTCACTTGGGCAACCTGAGCACAATTTCTAATTTAGACTTTCTACATAACCAAAGGCAATTATCTCACAACACTCTTTTCTTCAATTTTCACCAAAAAAAAAAAAAAAAGTGAGTCAATACCTCCAAATATCATAGAAACTCTCTGAGGATAAAATCTGTTTTCATGAAACTCTCTGACACTACAAAACAGAGGTCTATGTACCTTGTTTGCCATTACAGTGACAGGACGCAAAGGTCATTTTGTTGCCAGGAGCTGAAACAGTGGCTGTATACCAAAAGCACCCTGGCATGCCATGATGATAGGCTATTTTTTAAATTAGTCTTCTAAAACAAGAGAAAAGTGACTAAAGAAGGAATCTCTAAACTGATTCCTACGCCTTCTGCCATTAAAAAAAATCTGTAAGCAGTATGATCTTGTTAGAGCACAGGACAAGTCTCTTAGAGCCAGAATTCTCTCTGAACCTGCAAACAAGGTCCCTTTATAGTACCCTAGTAAGACACACAACAATGGGGCACAAATACAGGCTGGATTGAGAGCAGCTCTGAGGGGAAGGACTTGGGGGTGTTGGTTGATGAGAAGTTCAACGTGAGCCAACAATATGTGCTTGCACACCAGAAAGCCAACAGTGTCCAGGGCTGCATCAAAAGAAGCAGGACCAGAAGGTCGAGGGAGGTGATTCTCCCCCTCTACTCCGCTCTCTTGAGACCCACGTGGAGTACTGTGTCCAGTTCTGCCACCCCCAACACACGAAGGACATCTACCTGTCCAGAGGAGAGTCCAGAGGAGGACCAAGAGGGTGATCAGAGGTCTGGAGCACCTCTCCTACAAGGACAGGCTGACAGAGTTGGGGTTGCTCAGCCTGGAGAAGAGAAGGCTCTGAGGAGACTTAATAGCAGCCTTCCAGTACCTGAAGGGGGCCTACATGAGGGGAGGCACTCTTTATCAGGGAGTGTAGTGAGAGGATGAGAGGTAATGGTTTTAAGCTGAAAGAGGGTAGATTTAGATTAGACATTAGGAAGAAATTTTTTATTGTAAGGGTGATGACAGACTGGAAGAGGTTGCCCAGAGAAGTTGTGGATGCCCCATCCCTGGAGGTGTTCAAGGCCAGGATGGATGGGGCTTTGAGCAACCTGGTCTAGTGGGAGGTGTCCCTGATCATATTGGGGGGGTATAACTCGATGATCTTTTAGGTTCCTTCCAACACAAAACATTGTAGGATTCTATGACCTTGACTTAATGACTTAGTATGAATAAAGCATCTTTCTAATCTGCTATGCAAGTGACAAAATATACAACCTATTCTGAATCAAAATTCAGTAGATAGAAGCATGAGTTTTGTGCTATTTGCTATTCACTTGTTTAGGCCACTTCCCTTGCCTTGCTCTTACTCTGTACCTTCTACAATCCAGAGATAAAATGAACTATGCAAACTTTGAGGCTGCTACACGTGTCAGTCTTCAGAAACAGCAGAAATCTGCCCTGTGCCTGTGTCAGCAGGCATTGGATTGGAAAGACAAATGTTGTCATAACCTCCACCCACTGGAATCTGGTTGTTGGTTTAGTTAACACATCCTCTGGCTATTTGAACTGGTCACTCAAGAAGTCAACAGTAAGTCAAGTTTTCATGCATTCTTTATTAGTCATTTCCTCCCACAGCTGAATCTTCTGCATTCTTGTTTACAAGTCGGCTGAAATCTTGTTTATACTTTGAGGATGAACTGAAGACAGTAGAGGAGTATCTACTGTTCAGCTCTGCAATGTAAGTAGATTTAGATTCCCCCATGCAAGTAAATTCCACCAGTCTGCTGTTTGCTGGCTGTCTTGCTACTGCTGAGTTGCATGGGGTTTTCAGTATCTGAGTCTTCCTTTGTTTTGGGGGGTGTTGGGGAGAGGGGGAATCTGATTTAGGTGTTCCTGCTCTGGCAGGGGGATTGGACTAGATGATCTTTTGAGGTCCCTTCCAATCTCTAACATTCTGTGATTCTGTGATTCTGTGATTCTGTGGGAGGAGCTGGGGGAGAAACAGGCTTGGATGGCACATCCTCTGATCCCTTCTATGAAAAGTACCCAGGCAGGAATCTCAGCTATTTTCTGTGAAGGAAATAGCTTGAGTTATTTCCCATAGTTTTTGCTTGACACGGTAGCACTGAGCAGTTATGCTTGCTCGTAGAAAGAAAGATGTGCGTATAATGACTTTTTTTTTCTTAATGCCTATTCACCTATTCCTGAGAAATATTTCCAGCTATCTGCGAAACTGTCATTGAGACTGTGTAGTCAACATAACTGCTTACTTTGGCTTACTTTCACAGAGGATAAAAAAAATTCTACCTTTAGGAATTTCTTCAGTTTACTGAATGCAGAACAGGCAGCATATGAAAGCAAGCAAAATGGACATGATACAAGGGAGGAATCTGGAAAAGTTCAACCCAAATCCACTTCTCCACAATGTTATTTCTCCTGATGTACTGCATTTCTTGGCAAAATTACTCTTTGTCTTCCCTCCAAAGAGTTACCTGAAACATGCCCCTATCCTGCCATATCTGACTAGTACGTTAGCCTTATCCATGAAGATCTTTGCTCATTAAACACAGAAGACTTCATCTATCAAATTTGTTTTTATAAGTATTCTACTAGACCTATCCGTTTTTGGCATGCAAAAGAAACTTAATTTTGTTAAGAATTGTCTTGAGATAATGTAGAATTGACGAGAGAAAAGCAGAATAGACTTGCATGAAAACAAAAACAGAATCAAATAAAAGTGTCCCACAGGTAAATTTAGTCAATCTATTCTGAAAGCCACACTGCTTATGCATTAGTCAGAACATTGTTATAAATATGTCATTTAAATATTTAAAGTCATCCTTTAGAAATAACTACTACTTCATCATCTTTTTTTTTTTGAAAAGTGTTTGTATTCTACTTCTATTTTTTATGACATCCCATTCCCAAGAGGTTAATAAACATAACACACCATCTGTGAAGTTCAAACATGCCATACCTACAGGAAAAACTGAATTTAAGACTCACACCTACTTTTTAGAACAGTTAGCCTTATTCAAAGCCTATTTGACTTTAGCTGCAGATAGAAATGTCAAGACTGACTGGTGCTCAGCTGGGTACCCAGAGACTGAGGAATCCAAACATATCATCCGTGACTGGAAAGTCTGACTAACTCTCAGATTTTACAGTACTTGCTTATGCAAAAACAAATTCTGTGGTAGAAGCAGGGATAGTTCTCCAGGGCAACATCCCAGTGCTTAAGCTGTAAAACTGTGTTTTTTTCCCTACAGTCTCCCTAGGCCCACCATTCACTGATAATAAACTTGATACTAACAGGTTCTATAAGCAAGCTCTGAGATGCACATTAACTCACATCACTGCCCAAACATTATGCATCTCCACAGTTAGGACCCACTCACCAACAAACTGAATATAAGGTTTCTTTATCATGGGGAAATTTCGTCTCTCTCCTCTGTTTTAATGTGAAAAGTGATATTTCATATCATTACTTATATGCTAAAGCTCCTCAAAAGGCTTCTTCCACAAGAGTCTAAAACACTGTCAGTTTTACAGGAGAGCCAATGGACAGCTATGGGCCACAGAGATGAAAAATGTTTCATGGAATTTTTCTAAAATGAAGACTCATATATTGTTTAACATGTTTACTAGCAGGCTTCTTTAGTGCTTTCTGATGAATAAGAGGTTTTATGCAAAATAATATTCCATTGCTTTTAATGACAGTGTTGCAGCAAAATAGATGCCAGTTTCGTTTGTGTGTATTATGAGGGGGTAAGTACATTTAGCAAAAGCATCTGTTTGCACTGTCAGGAGTACAACTTTTTTATTGGAGTTCATCTCACAGCAACCATTTTCTTAGTTCCAGATAAGACTTGTCTTGAACCAATCAAATGTACATTATACACCTATTCCTCCACCTATATGAATATAGATTAACTGCTTGACGCTGAATGTTTTGTTGTGTGCTTGTTGCCAGTAAATAAATGTCACAGTGGAAAAATACGTCTGTTGGCACTAAGAAGTATTTACCTTGACTATAGAAGGTTACACTCACACACAGGAGACCCATTTTGCTCAAATTCATATTTGTGCTAATGATTTCACAACTGCTGCTGCTGTGCTTAAGCAGATACCTTTCTTGCGGTCCACAGTACGCCTGGGCTTATTTCCAGTAACTAATACAAACTGAGTCATGGGATGTACTTGGCCAGCAGATGGAAACAAGCAGAAGGAGAAGGAAGATATGGCTTCTAATGCTTTGTTTATGAGAACACCCTTTCTGTCATCAATATCCGCATTCCATGAACGTATGGTTTCAATTCTGCCTTTACAATTTGGTTCAAGCATTGTAGTCAAAGCATATAGGCTCCAGTCAAGCACATTTCACTTTATATTTAATCAAGTAAGAAGGGATACTATAGTAGTTTCTGTGAAAGCTCTAGCCGCTTACTAACCTGCTGCTCCTAATCATTCTCAATGGTACTGCAAAGCTTTTCCATTACGTAAAAGCAAATTTAACCTCTGATAAAATATTGCAGGTAATATACATGAAAAATAAGATGTACTGCAAAATGGTTGTGGTTTTAGTTTTTTATCTAGTTGTTTAAAAATTGCATGATTTAAACTAGCATTCTGTCAAAAAATTGTTTGAAAGAGCAAGAAATGAGAAAGCAAGCCTGAAAGAAAACTACTTATTATTAATAAACTAAAAACTATACATATATTCATTCATTTCCGTAGCATATACACTGTATCAAGGTTCATGGCCTGAGAAGAGCTTTAGGAAAATGTTTGGAATGTGAACTTAAATTGCAAGGGAACAGAGGAATCTATTAAGTAGACGTTTGGAGAGTATGAGCTATACTTTATTTCAAATTGCTGAGGGTGAGCTGTAGTATGTTCTAGGTATCCATTGGCTATGATACAAGTGTAAGTACACAATTTATGTGTAGACAGATATATGTAGCCACATAAATGTAGGTGTCTCAATCTGCAAGATGAATTCCACATTGAAAGTCTGAAGGCCCAACCTTAATTCACCCGGAGATGCATCAAGTGGATATCTTCTATTAAAGTCAGCAAACTGATGCCTGTATAATCTTATTTACATTTACAAAACCTGTCACAAATACAGACAAAGTTTACTGTTTATATTAATTCCCAGCATTAAGAAGGATCTCTCTGATCAAGCAGTCTTAGGTATTGCTGCAGAGCATTGCATCGACACATGCATGGATAGCTCTGATTGCAAATGTGAACTGAATCACAATGAGGAACTAGATCTGCTAAATTTTCTTCTGTAGCTTGAGTTTATGACATTGTCACAGCCTGTGGCTAGGGACATAAAATCACCTTGATCTGCAGCTCTAGTCTCTTTTCTAACAATTAGACATTCTTGACTAATGTGCAAAAATTTCCAGTAGACAATCATAGTAGGTATTATAACGGAGTCATTTGTGAACATTGCACTAAATCTGTAACTATGTGTGAATACACTAGGCTGCCAAAAAAACAGTCCCTGGTGACAGGTAACATGGATTCCTCTGTGGAACACTGCTTGGTATGGTCCAAATAGCTGGCAATTTCTCTTGTGATCATGGGAATTACTGAAGACACAGGACAGCTTTTATGCTGGGAAGGGATAGTAACATGTCACCTGTACTAGAGATCCATCTCTAATTCCTGTTATCTCTTCTGAGGTTTTCTGTGACTTCTCCTGGATAATTTGTTTCTTGCTGGAGGGATATAAAACAGGATCAGACTACTGGTGTTGCAGAAGCAGTAGCTCTTCAATAGTTATACAGAAACTGCACCTGGATTCTATATTGCCGTTCTTGTTTACAGCAGCTGTTGTGTCTAACTTAAATCTGCTTGTGAGAATGTCTTACATGTTTGTTAAAATGCCTTCTGTAGTAAATATTTAACTCGTCTACTTCTCCTTCTCTAGAAATTAATAGAACCAAGGTAAAAGCATTGGCTCCAGTGGAATTACACTTGATTCACAAAGTTGAACTGTTCTTCAACACAACCCCCTCATGAAAGCCAGCCTAATGACTACTTGAAAAGGATCTGAAATACTGCAGCTTTTGTATTCTTACGAGCAAAATTTCAAAGCAGTTGAGAACAGACTAGAATAGAATAAACTCCTTCAGTTCGAAAGGACATACAACGATCATGTAGTCCAACTGTCTGACCTAACAAAGGGCCTAACAAAGGTTAAAGCATGTTATTAAGGGCATTGTCCAAATGCCTCTGAAACACTGACAGGCCTAGGAGAATTGATGACCTCTCTAGGAGTGTTTGACCACCCTCTTGGTAAAGAAATGCTTCCTAACATCCAGTCTAGTCCTCCCCTGGTGCAGCTTTGAACCGTTCCCATGTGTCCTGTCACTGGATGCTGGACAGAAGAGATCAGCACCTCCCTCTCCACCTCCCCTCTTCACGAAGCTGAAGAGAGCAACAAGGTCACCCCTCAGCCTCCTTTTCTCCAAACTAGACAAACCCAAAGTCCTTAGCCACTCCTCACAGGACATTCCTTCCAGCCCTTTCTGCAGCTTTGTTAACCTCCTCTGGACACATGTGAGTATCTTCACATCCTTCTTATATGGTGGGGCCCAGAACTGCACCTGACCAGCTGGTTATGCTGTGGTTGATGCACCCAAGGATGCGGTTTTCCCTCTTGGCTGCCAGGGCACACTGCTGACTCTTATTGAGCCTGCTGCTGACCAGCACCCCCAGATTCCTTTCTGCAGGGCTGGTGTCCAGCCACTCCTCTCCCAATTTATATTTGTGCCCTGCATTACTCTGTCCTAGGTGAAGAGTCCAGCATTTGGGATTGTTACATTTCATCCCGTTAAGCATAGCCCAATGCTCCAATCGACAGACCCCTCTGCAATGGATCTTCTCAATCAAGAGAATCAGCAGCACCTCCCAGTTTGGATCATCAGCAAACTTGCTAATCATGCATTCTACTCCTGCATCTAGATCGTGACCTGGAATTGATACTTGAGGAACAAAGCTGGTGACTGGTCACCGGCCAGAAGTAGACTGATTCACTACAATTATTGAGCTGTGCCCTTCAGCCAGTTCTTCACCCAGCACCCCATGAACCCACTTATCCCACAGCTAGACAACTTTTCCAGTGTGCTGGACAGTATCAAAAGCCTTACTAAAATCTAAAAAAACAACATCCACCACCATCCTTTCATCCACTAGGTGGGTGACCTTATCACAGAAGGATATCGAATTAGTTAGTAGGACTTTCCTTTTGTGAACCCATGTTGACTGTGCCTGATGACTACATTATTCCTTAAATCCCTTTCAGTAGTACTATTATCTTGGTAATTTTTCCAGGAATGAGTTTAGACTAACAGGTCTGTAGTTCACCAGGTCTTCCCCCCTTTTTCCATATTGGAATAACACTCGCTAGATTCCAATCAGCAGGAAAGTCCCCAGACTCCCAGGACCTTTGGCAGATGGTAGGAAGGGGTCCTGCCAGAACATCCACTAGCTCCTCCAGTATCCTGGGTTGAACCACACCAGGCGTGATGGGCTTGTGAACATTCAGCTGATAGGGCTGGTCCCTTACAATTTCTGTGTTCACAAATGGAAAGTCACTGTTCCCACACTCGTGGTCTTCTGACAAAGACTGAGGCAAAAAAAGCACTGAATGCCTCCACTTTTTCTTCACCCCTGTTAGTCAGACGGCCATCTTCAACAAGTATCATCCAGTGTTTTCTTTGGACTTCCTTTTGCTACTAACTAAAATAGTCCTTCTTGTTATCTGAAACAACATGGGACAGTTTCAACTCTAATTGAGCTTTGGCCTTTCTTATCTTCTCCCTGTATAGATGAACCACAACTCTGTAACCTTCCTGCAAAGCCTGACATTGTTTTCAGAGATCATACAATTTCCTTTTCCTTTTGAGCTCCAAGAGGAATTCCCTGTTAGGACAAGCTGGTCCTCTGCCTCACTTGCTTGACTTGCATCACAGTGGAATTGCTTACTCCTGTGCTTCTAAAAGGCGGTTCTTAAAAACTGACCACCACTCGTGGCATCCCAAGCCCTCAAAGGCAGATTCTAAAGGTACTCTGTTAAATAGCTCCCTGAGTACCTTAAAGCTTGCTCTCCATAAGTCCAGGGTAGAAACTCTGCTGTCCGTTTTTTGTAATTGCACTGAAAATCTTAGACTCACCCATTTCATGATCACTGTGGCCAGGACACACATGCCCGGCGAGTCCCTCTCTACTCACAAATAGCAAGTCTAGGAGGGCATCTTTTCTAATTGGCTCACTGAGTACTTATGACAAGAAGTTACCTCCTACAAACTTCAAGGATTTGAATAAACAGACAGGGGAAAAATTATGTTCCCATTTGCTAAGTTGAGAATCAAGCATTCTGGAATATAGACAAAACTGTTTTAAATAAGCATGTCATCTGAAAGTTTCCTGTGGGCAAAATAGCTATCATTTCCTGGAGTGGAGCCTAACTTCACTCTAATAAAAGTGACTCCAATACTATGAGAAAGAACTGGCGGCTGGAAATTAAAAAGAAAATGAACTTTGACCACATTTTAGTCTTGCAGTGAAGGAAGTGGTGGGGGGAACACAAAAACACCTGAAAACCTGCCAACGTTTGCAGAGGATCTATCAGTTCCTAAAGAAGAGGATGTGCCTCAAAACCACTGCATTATTCTTGTAGCCACTAAACAATGGACTTCATTAATATGAACAAGGTATTGGGGGGGGGGGGGGGGGTGCTGTTTATTCCACAGTTGAGTTTCTTGGGATTACAGCAACTGACTCCTAAACAAAATGTTCCAGCAACACATGTCACAACTAAGAACTTGTTATTAATACAATTTATGAGGATGCATCATTTTCTATTAATTCTTAGACTTCTCTCTACATGCAGCTGAAAACATGTATCTGTACCCCTGCAGGAATTCAGATGTTGTGACTCAGATACCTAAGACAACACAAAGGAGCTGCGTTCCCAAGTTGTTCCTATTACTTTGAATATTGATTATGTTCCTAGTGGTAGCAGCAGTTACATTGCCTCAAAATAGTTCTTAGTTTATACTCACAAGTAAAAGAAAAAATGAGTTTCAACAAACTCATAATGCTTTTACTGGAACAAAAATTGCTTCTGACACTGTGAAGCCTCCCTGACAGCACTGGAAGTGATGTAAGTCCATTTCATGGGAACAGGGGGTTATGGGCACCAGGATACAGATGTCAAGACACAGAAATTAGGACTGCATGGATCAAAGTTTGTGGAGGGCTAGACAGTGAGTCACAAGGTTATGTATAATGCTCATCATTAAAACCAGGGAAGGAAAACAGCAGTTGGAACTACTGCAGCTTCAGGATTTCTTTTCACACACCCTGTTGGTTGTAAAGAATTAATTTGAGATACTAGAGTACAACTGGCCTCCAAGGGATTTTGTAGGTTTGTAATTTATTGTTGTTTCATACCTGTAATTAAAGCTGGGCGGCCCAGACCTGAGCACAATACTGCAGGTCAGGTCTCACGAGAGCAGAGTAGAGGGGCAGAATAGAACCAGTCCCAGTACCGATCCCTGAGGAATGACACTCGTCACCAGTCTCCATTCGGACATAGAGCCAGTGACCGCAACACCTTGAGTGCAGCCACCTAGCCAATTGCGTACCCAGTGAGTGGCCCATCCATCAAATCCATATTTTCCCAATTTGGCCACCAGGATGTCATGCGGGACAGTGTCAAATGCTCTCAGGTAGATGACATAAGTTTCTCTTCCTTTGTCCACTGATGCTGTAACTCCACCATAAAAAGCCACCAGGTTTGTCAGGCACGATTTGCCCTTGGTGAGGCCATGCTGGTTACCAGCCTCCTCTCTTTCATTTTCCATGTGCCTTAGTAGAGCCTTCAGGAGGATCCGCTCCATGATCTTGCCAGGCACAGAGGTGAGACTGACCTGCCTGTAGTGCCCTGGGTCTTCTTTTTTACCCTTCTTGAAAATGGGAGTTATGTTTCCCCTTTTCCAGTCAATGGGAACTTCACCAGACTGCCATCACCTTTCAAATATGATGGTTAATGGCTTGGCAACTTCATCTGCCAGTTCCCGCAGGACCCTTGGATGGCTTTCATCAGGTCCCATGGACTTGTGCACCTTCAGGTTCTTTAGGTAGTCTCGAACCTGATCTTCATTTACAGTGGGTGAATCTTTCTCCTGACAGTTCTTACCTTTCCTTTCTGCAATTTGGGCAGTGCGGCCAGAGCCCTTGGTGGTGAAGACTGAGGCAAAGAAGTCATTGAGCACCTCAGCCTTTTCCATATCCCTCATGGCCAGGTCTCCAGTTTCCTTCTCGAGAGGGCCCACACCTTCCCTAGTCTTCCTTTTGTCGCCAATGTATTCTCTGCCATGTACTAGCTTAGTGGTGTTTCTTACTCTTCTCACCCTTTTCTGCCCTTCCTCAGGCAATACACTAATGAAGAGAATATCTTTCAGACAGAGACAGAAGAGTGCTCTGGGGGCGGGTCACAGACTACACCATCCTCCATCATTTATGAAAAAGATATCAACATTAGCAAGCAGGATAAATGGTTTGGTCAGGAAGGTACTGAACTAAGAATCTAAAATTCTGAACAAAATTCACAATTCAATATGGGAATTCTGAGAAGATCAATTAATTGTATACTGTGGTTTCTTTCCTAAATAGGCATTTATTTTTCAGAGAGGCAATCATGAAATTCTGATTTGGAGCTTTGGTTATGCCAGTGTAAAAGATGCATTGTGGAGTCCTCTTTCAATCTTGCTTAGCTTTTTCAAAAAGATTACTTAACTGGTCTATATTTATAAGAAGAGCAACTTTCAAGTCACATAATAGTGTTTGGACAGGCAGTACTGCCTATATCCTCAAAGACTTTGAGGAACTTCCATTCAATCAATTTCCATAAGAAATTTACGTACATGCAGATAAATCTCTTAACAAAGCAGAAAACCACCATTCAGAGGTGCAGCTGAACTACTCAGACAAAGTAGCATGCGCAGTTTTTGCCTTCTCAGATGCAGCCAAGAGGGTGATACTACAGTTACTCACTATACATATCACAAATAAAAATAGTCTCTGTAAAGCATACGTTGATTCTGATTTCTGGGAAAAGAAACCAAAGAGGGTCACTTTATCCGAAACCAGCAGTGGCAAGTGAGAGGAAAATTCATCTCTATAAAAAAAAAATATTCTTACAAAGAGCAATACTCATTGAAAACTACTCATCTTTTTTTCTAGTGTGTCTATATGTACAATATGCAGCAAAGTACATCTCCAGGCTTTTATCAGGGATCAGGTTCATCTCACCTCTATTTAGGTGTCTAATTATTACCTTTTAAAGTCACAGACAATCAACATTTAGCCTCTTTCCCTGACCAACAAAGAGTAATAATGTATCCATAATAATGCATGAGAACAGAGATGTGATCTTGAGTTGCACTCAATTATTTAAGTGCAATTCACATTCTCCTGAAAGAGGGTGTCCAAAAATCACCTTCCCTGGAAAAAGCCATGGTACTTCTCTGACTCTGAAGGAAGCCTCTGGATGCCTATTTGCTAAGATACCCAAATTGGACAAATTAATTTGTCTCTCAATTGCCTAAATCAAAGTAATATTCAAAAATTAGATTTTTACATGGCTTATGCTCAATTTTATTTAAATTAGGGCTCTTAAAACCTAGGTTTCATGCTACTTGCTTACTTCATGCAAATGTAGGATTCTTCCTACTGTGTAGTCTTCCGCAATCTTAAATCTAGTCACTAATAGTCTGAGAGAAAACTGCACTCCTCTGGGAAAAGGTGATTAACCTCATTTATTTAATTTTGGAATTTTTTCCTTTAACAGATGGTGACCTTCTCTTTCTGCCAGGAATCCTCAAGCACGTGTTGACCTGTAACTAGTAATTTATTCCAGCAAAAGTGTGCAATAGTTTGACTCTCCACTTCATACTGGCTGACCTACAAGTTTTTTCCTAATGTTTCTACTCACAGCAAGCTGGACTTCTCACCATATGACAGTGACCTCAGAAACCAACAGCATAATCTGCTATGCAAACAATATATTTTCAAGATAAACATAATTATGGATCAAAGCATGATGAGTGTTTCCAAAAAGGAGCATGTTAGCTTTGTATTTTTACACAACCGAACTGAGCTTGTTGCCTTGCTGCTTTTCTTTCCCTTGCATATTAGTTTTTGTCTGTATCTTACATATTCACTAAAAAACACCATATATTTACTCCAGCAGAGGTTAAGTGTCTTAAAGATGGATTAAAGTGCACAGTCCCTCCTATTTCTGTGTAATTACATTGCTTTCCATGTTGCGGTACTGGTCTCGAAATCGCTTTTCAGTTATCCACAATCAAAACCCCTCAGCTAGTTCAAGCTCCAGGAATTCAGCCTACAGAGAGCTCAAACTAAACAGACTCGGCCCGATGGAAATCAGGCACTTTCCCAAAAGGTGATAATGGATAAGCACCAGATGGCCGACTGAGGACAAAATAAACTCTCCCAGCATGTGCCAAAAAATAAGGAGCAAAAAAAAAAAAAAAAAAAAAAAAAAAAAAAAAAAAAAAAAAAAAAAAAAAAAAAAAAAAAAAAAAAGTAAAAAGAGAAGAAAATTATCAGCATCAAAGGAAAACAGTAAAACCAGCAGTAGCTAGTGTGTCTGCAATCTGAATTATCACAACACAGTAGATAGCAATTTCACATGCTGAATTCAGTTAAAAATTTTGTGCCATGCTCATTAATACACATCAGCAAAGCAAATAAGTCACAAGTTATGCTTTAGCTCAGTCACAAACTATTGGGCATCATACAGGCATAAGCATAGTCTGAAAGGCTTGGGAAGTGCAAAAGGTGAGGCAGATGTGCCATCCTTTCACAGCCTGAAACCCTGGAATCTGCGAGCAGCAACCAGTCTGAGTTTGCCCCTCAGATTTGGCAGACCCTCATCTGGGTCAGGCATCCATTTCATCTGCTTGAGAAAGATATTTCAGACCCATAATATAGTGTTAATTATCAAGGTTTCGTGCAATGTCGTCATGAGTCAATAAAATAACTTCCCTTACCTTTGCAGACTCTAAGGATCTTCCACTCTTGTTGGCAGAGTACCTTGAACATCAAACCCAGCACCTCAGAGAACGATGGAGACAGCGAGATTCTCTTTCCTAGCTACACAGGCTCCCATAAACATAGAAAGTCTCTTTTTCCTCCAGGTGCATGCAGCAATAACCTTCCTTCACCAGCCACTCTTGGGATGGGAGTTCTACACCAGGTTATGACAGGGCGAGCACTCCTCACAGCAGCAGGACACAGCCCTGCTTGTCCTCCACACTGTGCTGAGGAACTGGCTTCCCTTCCATAACAGGCCACAGACCACAGGGGAATCAGAGCACATGAGAGGTCAGAGGAGCAGTGAGGATGAAAGGAAAACCCCAAATCCTATTGACAGCGCTTTCTCAGTGCTCCCTGAAACCAGCCTTTCTGGGCACTTGTGGGGCTGCTACTGCAAAGAATCACCTTCCTTGACTTGCTGGTTGTGCTTCTTTTGATGCAGCCCAGGACACGGTTAGCTTTCTGGGCTATAAGTGCACATTGCTGGGTAATGCTGAGCTTCTCAGCAACCAACACCCCAAGTCCTTCTCCTCAGGTCTGCTCTCAATCCATTCTCTTCCCAGCCTGTGTTTGTGCTTGGGATTGCCTTGACCCACATGCAGGACCTTGCGCTTGACCTTGGTGAACTTCATGAGGTTTGCATGGGCCCACCTCTCCAGCCTGTCAAGGTCCCTCTGGGTGGCATCCCTTCCCTCCAGCATGTCCACCACACCACACAGCTTGGTGTCATTGGCAAACTTGCTGAGGGTGCTCTCAGTCCCTCTGTCCATGTCACTAACGAAGATGTTAAACAACACTAGTCCCAATATGGACCCCTGCAGAATGCCACTCGTCACTGGTCTCCACTTGGGCATCAAGCTGCTGACCAAAACTCTTTGAGTGCGACCATCCAGCCAGTTCCTTATCCACTGAGTGGTCCTTCCACCAAAACCATTTCTCTCCAATTTAGAGACAACAATGTCATGTGGGAGTGTCAAATGCTTTGCATAAGATGATGTCAGTTCCTCTTCCCTTAGCCAACAACACTGTAACCTCATTATAGAAAGCCACCAAATTTGTCAGGCATGACTTTCCCTTGGTGAAGCCATGTTGGCTGTCACCAATCACCTCCTGATTTTCCATGTGCCTTAGCGTAGTTTCCAGGAGGATTTGCTACATGATCTTACCAGGCACAAAGCTGAGACTGACCAGCCTGTAGCTCCCCAGGTCTTTTTTTCCTTTTAAAAAATGAGGGTTAAGTTCCTCCTTTTCCATTCAGTGGGAACTTCCCCGGACTGCCACAACTTCTCAGATACGATGGATAGTGGCTTAGCAACTTGCTTAGATCAGGTCAAGGCCACAGGTGGCACAAACCACTGCTTATTTTGCAGAGGATGTTCCTACTTCCATTCAGATTGAAGAATTTTAGTAGAGTTAGTGGATTTTTTTAAAGGAAAGGCATATTCATACAGTATTCTTTCTGACATTTTTAAATTTTTAGCTTAGAAGCTGTATGTTCCATGCATATTGGCTTCCTCCTTATACAAAGGAGACTTTCAAGATTTCAAAACAAAGCTACCATAAAAATTCATATGTGTAGCAGGCCTGCTCATTTAAATCAGTCAGATTAAAATCTAGATATCATTGAACCTGAGAACTGAAAGGTACCAAAATACAGAATTTCCACAGCTGTAAACAGTAAATACCTGAAGTGCGGAGAGTAAGAATGCATCAAACTTCCAGTAGAGTGTGTTTTGCATTAATGTACACAAATCAAACGTTTTGTGAATTATTTAAGTGAGTGAATGAAATGTCAGGAATGAAGCAATATAATCTAGTAAAGTAAGGCATGCATGCCCTAAGGCAGAGGTGCTTTTAGTTTTTTTGTCATAGCACAGCATCTTCTTTTGTGTTTGTGCAATGAGAGAGGGGACACTCCAAACAAGGATCTGAGCAGTATTCCAGAAGGTCTTTGCAGATCTTTCTGATGCTAAAGAGTAGGTCTCTGTTTGGGGTCACAAATCATATGCCAAAGTGCCTTGAAAAAGTTCTACTTTCCCTCACATAGTTTTTCACTTTCCTCTCTATTCTAAACAACAAACTATTCTCCTGCCTTTTCCTATATGCACATATAATGCAGATTGCAGACAAGTTATACTTTTAACATTGCTTGTTTATTTTTTACTGACACACTCCAAAATCCGTTTTCTCTTGGAACCACATTTTTTAAATTCTCTTTTTCCCTAGCTCTGTGCTAAGGAATTTAGCAACCATGGGCTATAGTTCCAGGGCTGGGAGTTATCCATAGGTCCAGTCTTGTCCTTCCCAAGCAGGTTGTCCAGTGAGAATCCAAACACTCTGAAAATTTTTTAACCCATTGCAAGATCAAACTTCCTTAAGCAGAGAAAAAATTTCTTCTGTAAACACCCTGTCAGCCACTGACGGAGCTTTGCAGTATCCAGGCACTTGCTACAAAGTGCCATCCTCAGAATACCTGCTTTTAATTAAAATTAAAATTATCCTTGTCCTTTGGATTACATATCCATGTATTCATTCTTTTCACAAATCATTTCTGTGTTTCATTTGAGGTTCATAAGTTGTCTATTACTCTAATTATCAGTAGTAAAATAAGCAGCTTGAGTTATGTCCTTTGGAGGGAGTTTAAAGTCACTGTGCATTATAGCATCCTTAGGAGTAGAAGAAGGCTGGCCCTTTCCAAAACCTTGTTTGCTATGATCCCTTCTGCACTAAAAGCCTGCACTTAAGGTGCTGTGCCTTTCTCCAAAATAATCCCCCATTTAATCAGAGGAGCAAAAACCAGTGTGTTTCATTAGTTCTCCTTGTAATTTTCCTTCAATTTTTCTGAAAGTATCTATCAGGAAACAGCAGTTGTATAAAGAAAAAACCCTCAAATATATTTCTGCATACTAATTTCTTTAAATTATATGTGAAGTGTACTTCACTAGTAGCCCATCGTGGGGAGGAATAAATCATAAGAATCTCTGTAGGTTTATGCGGTAGTATTTTTAAAAGGAACACACATGTTTCTCTTACACTTTTCCTTTCCCAGATCACACAACTTATCCACGACATTTTCATCCCTTCCACAGTACTGTGTCCTCCTGCGGAGGATAGATATGCCATACAGATAGATACGTGACTGCAAGCATGGAAAAAAATTTTCCACATTACTGGGGGGCAGAACAGGTCCCCGTGCGAATCTTCTCGTAGGACTGGTTTAGGATATGCTGCCCAGCTTTGTGGTCTCCAGAAGGCAACCCCTGGCATATGGTGCACACTTTGCTGGTGAACACACAGCACTTTTCATGCCATCATAGTGCTTGTCACACTTCAGTGTGATTCTGCTGAAAGACTGTTATCTTTGATATCTCACAGCTCTGCCTTTCAGTGGTATGTGTTTTTAGACACAGTGGAAGTAAACCATTAACATTTTTCTCCTTTTTTTGAAGAGGACTTCTCATATGTTGTTTACTCCCCTCCATCTCTGTGAGCATCAGTGGAGTGTTTCTTCTCCACTGAGAGGAACATGGTGTTCACGTGCACTCTCTCCTGATCATGTTAGTGTTGCCTGGAAAAAAACAATTTTCCCTAACTACATTATGCCATGCACTATAAATCACATTTGTGTCCCATTTAAAATATAAACCACAACAGACACAGAAGAACAAAAGGAACCACATGCCCAACTTTTTTTGTCAAAACTCCCACACATCGATAATTAGAAGCACAGAAAACCATACACAAGCTAGGAGAGCTCGAGTGGCTGTCATGCCTCATGCTGTCTGTCTCAGCCTCCTCCACTTTCAATTCTGCCACAAAATTGCCTGGAACAGTAAAAAGGGCAGAAGATTGACATAAACAATTTGTGTAACAACGGAGATTAAAATAATAGTAAAGATTGCCTGACAAGTGTGCTTTCATGAGACTCTGGGAAATCTTTGCTTTAATTAATTACCTGCACTTGTCCAAGAGATATCTGAAGCATTTAAACACAAAAAAAAAGAAGAACAATGCGTTTTAAAAACCATCTCTAACACAAATAATTCTTGGAAACCTTTTCAGTAACTTACTGCACAGGCAATCGGGATAGGGGATTTTGGCCACATGTTTGGTTTATATTTTGCAATCAGACTCACTGGCTCTACAGACTTGAACTACAATCTTACAAACTCGCATGTGTAAGTATTCCCACTAGACTGAACAGAACTATTTGAAGAATTGGGTTGTCCACTCTGTTATATATGCTTCCAAATGTAATGAATAGTGCTCACTACTTTTGCTATTATTGCTGCTGCTGTTGCAAGGCTCCATAAATTTGTGCTTAAGCTGTGTAAGACATGGAGAATCCCCATGACCCATACACCTCATTGCCCTATTAGCAGTTTGAACACGTAAGAAGGAACTGAATGATCTGAAAGGCTAAAGGACTTTACTTAAGGATGTTTAAGAGATCAAAGGCAAAGCTCAGTAAGGAAATTAGTATTCTTTGCTCGCCACACAATGTCACATACTAGACAGCAATCCGTATTTCCTAGTAGGATTTTCTCCAGCTTGCGTATTCTGGCCCTTATTTCAGGCATATTACAGCAGGTGTAACACATGGAAATGAGGTGAAGACGAACCTCACTGATTTTGCCCATGTAATGACAAATATTTATTTTAGTCTAAAAAGTTATCAGGTTTGAGCAGTCTCATTTCTCAACTTAGACAATTTTGCCACCATTTTTTCACATTAAAATTTATTTGTCTTCCGTTAATTTCACACTCTAATTCAGATGAATAAGGATTAGTAGGACATAACCACCCTTAAGATGTAAGATGCTCTTTTGTAAAAGCCAGTTCTTTATATTCTTTCTTTTACTGTTAGATCTGCTGTTAAATATCTCCCGTAGAGGTATTTGTGACTAATCCTCTGTTCCACTATGTTAATTTCATCCAAAGCAAAGGAACTTGCGTAAAGTTACCTGAGCTCCACACCTCCAGATCATCCTGCCACATATTCTGTCACACTTACTCACTTTGAGTGGTGCCAGCCATTAGTAACCCTGATTTCCCCAGGACTACACCAAGAGTAAGTACCTACTGAACGCAAGTGAATTACTCTGAATCTAGCGATCCTAAGACTAATTACTCCCAGGACAAATATACTCCTCTTGTATGACTAGTCAGGAGCAAACAACAAGAACAACTATTTAGTTTAAAAGCCTAAATGAATGCCTGGGTTCAAGTGGATTGACAGCAAGACGAAAGTTAATTAGCTCTATTTGCTAAATTTTAAATATTAGTGAAAAAGACCTTCTCATCTTGAGGTAATTAATTGTCTTTTGGCCATTCAAGCTGTTCATGACTGCAAGCCTGAAAGGGCTTGTTGTGCCCCAAGAAAACAAACCAGCCTTATAAAACCCTGGAACATCCTACCACCAGGTCATCAGGAAATTCAAACAGCTCTTTGTCCAGAAATCAAAGAAACAACTTAAAATAACAAGGAAAAAAATATTTTTAAAATGGAGTTCTAGGAAAGAAGATTCTTGAAATACCTGTTATTAAATAAAATGGAAGAAGAAATCAAAGTTCTACCAACTGCATTTTCTTTGGTACTTTGGTTAATATCTATCCTCCATCAAGAATTTAATGTAATATAGGTGACATTTTTCAATTTATGCATTTATTGTGTTATCTGAATAAATGAAGTATTGGCATTTGACTAAAAAAAATGAAAATACACCTATATATCTTTGTCTTGCTGAAAAGAGTCATTTCTTTTGTATGATTTGAAATTATTTTTTTCTCTTCAGCTGTCTAAAAACCAAAAAATGATTTATGCATAAGCCCCAGTACAGCTTAAGTTATCATGAATTCTGCCACTTCAATAAAACTTTTTCTTCTCCAACTATTACCTTCTATTCCTCCTGCCTTTACTTCCAAATCTTAACCAAGCTGAAGATTATACAGAGGTTATATAGAGTGTTGTTCAACATTTTAAACCCTTTCAAAATATAAATATTTATCTGAGTTTTTTTATGTTACTTCCAACAAGAGACTGTTTTACATTTTCAAATTATTTGTTATCTGATACAGTCAGCCTAGAAACTGATCAGAAAATGATTCTACGTTAAAATAATTCAATAACTTGCTAATTAAACTAATTAAACTGGATATTTCCTCTTACATTTTTTTAAGAACTCTTGTGGGAATACAAAGATTTTTTTGAAAATAAAAAATAGAAAAATAATTGTTCTGGTTTTCATCTGGAAAAGGTGATGAGAGCTATAACTCAGCATTTTAAGCTTTTCATAGTCATCTTTGGAACAGCAACAACTGAGCACAGTACCAAAACCTATTTTCAACAATTTTTTGTGATTTTTTAAAAAAACTAAATAACATATATTTATGTCTGATTTTACGATGCCACTCCTGTATATACACCAATTTTGCTTAGCTTTTAATACTGAGTTTTCACTCTGTTGTTGCTTGCGGTTTTTATTTCACCCTTCCTATGACCAATATTTTTTTATGTATTTAACTGTAAGCTTATTGTCACAGATACCTTTTTTTTTCTTGTGCAGTTTTTTGTTGCAATATAAAAGAATTATGACTGTACTGAATTAGCCTAGTAAGTAAATATTATATGTGGTATCTACCTTGACTTCTCACAATGCTTCACTCCTTCTTGGACATTGCAAGCTGGCACCCAGGAACGAATCCTGAGTGACAAATCCAAGCTGGTTCATGTAAGCCGTTTCCAACACACAGCAGTGCTTGCACATTTTGTTCTACTTTTTTCTTAGTAATTCCCTGTCGTTAAGTAGATGCTGGTGAGCAAAGCTGACTTCAAAATCACTGCAAATGGGACAAGTTTCCTCAGTTCCTCAAATAAATCATTTCACTTGCACATGGAAAAAAAAATCCTTCCCAAATCATTAAAATTCTTGCATATTCTCAACTAAGAAAATCATAAAAGGTTTTTCTGTGAGGGCTTAATTAGACCTCATACATGGGGTCTTCTGATATGCAAAAAAGGAAACTTAAAATAGTCTTTAAGTAATTCCTCAGTCTCTCAGTGTTTTATATTCATAAAACTATGTGAATTATTTTTTTAACTGAATTTCTTCCTAAAGAACAAACTGAACTGTCTCTTTCCATGTTTTGCTTAACACAGATTGAGACTTGAAGTGCTAGCCCAAGCAATGATGACTTAGATGTCCCCCGTTACATGGTCAGTCGATGGTTTATGGAAAGAGAATTGAAAGAGCATATTAAAACTGTTTGTCAAAGGTACACACATGCACATGAAATCCTACAAATTTGCTACATTCAACCTAGAATCTTGCCTAAAAATAATAATGTTATATTGATTTTTTAAATAATTTTCCACTTAAATTTAACAGGAAACTGACCTGGGATATTTGGAACTGGTTTTTTATAGTTATTTTTGGGACTGAAGTGAGAGGAAGATTTTGCACTTTTTGTTTAAAAATGATGGAAAAGGAAGTTATATACACTTAAAGAACAGAACTACTCATATTGTTTGGATAACATCCAGGAAGAAAAATCTAGTGAGACATCTTGAAACCTCTAAAATCATAATTTTCAACTCTTAGGAATTCTTATGTTATCCATGCTAAAAAAAAAAAAAAAAAAAAAAAAAGGAACATACATCCTTTTTCTCCTTACATCTTCATATCACAGTTAAAATGTATTTTATGTACTGTAGATGTTATTTTTAGGTCAAATTGATTGGTACTGTATTCTAGGTACTTTATTTATGGGTCACAGAGAGTTCAGTAACAGACATACACTGTTGCTCTGCTGCACGGATAGAATGTGTTTTTCCCAAAGTCTTTTACCCACAGAAACAACACTTGAAATTTATAAAACATTTTAAAGGATTGTTGGTTTGTGTTTTTTTTTTTAATTTGTAACACTCCCCATAGGAAGGTTTTTGTTGTGCCTGTTTTGTTTGCTTGTTTTTGTAAGCTGAGAAGCCATATTGGCTAGGAATTAATTAGCAAAACTTCCCAACTCAAAAGTAATTGTCCTTTGGAAACAAAAATTCTGGCCCAGCAGAGAATCCATACATCAGGACTGTTTCAGTTTAAGAGTTTCTCACCCTTCACAAGCACAAAGACCACATGAGGTGATGGAAAGCCTCTGCACATGTTTCATAGCCCTGCCAAATAATTCAGCTGAAAACTTGGTAATTACATGTAACTATTTTTGGCCATTTAAGCGGAGGCCTCACGCAAACAGTCAGAATTTCATTGTTCCTCAGCCCAGATGATTACCAATGACACATCACCAGGGTTTTCCTTCTTCTCTGTACTTTCTATTATACTCATTGGCAAGCTAAAGCATCTTCTTGTGCTGTAAGCACAACAGAAGAATCAGCATGACTACCTGGCAGTGCTGCTGCTCCCTGAGCCCAAATATGCACCTGGTAGCTGCCTCATCCTGCCTGCTTATACTATCTGTGAGTTTTGTTCACCAGTGTTAGAACCAGGTTGATTAGAGCTCTTCAGCTGATGAGTGGATTAGGAAAAGCATTGCTAATAACAGCTCCATTTCAAGTGCCATGTCTTTTGAAATCAGCCCAATCATTCCATCTAGGCAGGATTAAAAGCCAATCACAAGTAAGCCAAGCAAATGGTAGCCAAAGCATAAATCATCATTACATGCTGGCAGCTGGCTGCAGCTACATGACAACTATTCACAAACAGGATGCTTGGTGCCCTTTTATGTGGATCTTGTGTTCTTCGCACATGTTTGTTCCACATGAATTGTTGCCTTGGAAATACAGGGAGAGAACTAAGGTGTTAAGAGAGTAATAAAATACCTCATTGTCTCCTGCTGTCTTTTATTCTTGGACAAAAGGCTTTTTTTTTCACAGACAAAATTAAATTTGCAGAACTGATTCAAAGACACAGAAGCAAAATCTGTAATTTGCCCTTTAGACATGATACGAAAAGCATGTATGTCTTGAGACTTTGTCACGAGCATAAACTGACTTAAAAATTCTACAAACTTCAATACATTCCCCAAGGTTTCCATCTAGCCACAGCATTAATACCGCTTCACCATTACCTGGAGTTCTCTAGCTACATGATGTTTTTGCCCCATGTTATGGTCCTTTAGTCAGAGAAACATTAAAAACATCAGCAACAATGTACGGTTCCTTTCATCTTGGAATGATCCCAGTAGTGTTATCACATGTGTGAAGATCATCTCCTCTTCAGGAAATAGACTGTATGTTTAAATGACTCAATTTTTGAAAAGTCACAGTTTGGAATTCAATATGATTTAGTGGCTTTTGGCTGCGGGTGTTTTGCTATATTCATTCTACTGTCTTTTCAGTACTTCTATTTGTTTTTCATAAAGAAGTAAAGGATATATATTTTTCAGTTACTGATACATAAAATTGTACAGTTATGCCAAGAAGAAAAAGCAGAAGGAAACCCCACTAACTTACAGAATACATATTTTTCCCTCATAATCAAAACCAAGCCTTGTGGCAGGATTCCATGTCAAATGTTATTCTTTATGGCATTGTCTCTGTCAGTCAAATACAAAGACCCAATATCCATAACAAATACCCATAATAACAGTCTAAAACATCTACACCAAAGCAAGTAACACACTCTTTTCTCTACCTCCATGTTCACATATATTTACACCTCCTAGAATGGGAAATACTTTCAAAAAACATAATCACTATAAACTATCTCAAAGCAATCCCAACATCTGGGATTAGAACAACATTCCGTTGTTCTGCCATTCAGATTTACAAGCCAATACCTTATCTGTTGTAGTTGTAAATACCAGATGTAAATACCAAAGAAAGGTGCAAGAATTTCAGCATAGGCAGGTGATAGATAATCAACTATCATGTTAGCTTTCATCTTGAATCCTAATCTTTGACAATGGTTTATGCATCAAAACAAGACACTGAGTCCTTTCTTATAGACGGCACAGACGTAGTCATCTTGTAAAAGAAATTTATATCCACAATGAAAATCAGAACCCTACTAAAGTCTGTTTATAAACAGTTCTATGAAAAGAGCTTGACATATTATGAAACCTCTTCCAAAAGTTAATGCAACTTTTCTGAGTAAGACAGATCCTATGAGACTTTGTGAGACAGTCGTGGCTTTTCTGCACAGGAATGAACATCACTCTTATCTTCTTTATGTAAACAACAAATTCCCTCCAAATAGCCTTAGTTATTAAATGTGGCATGAGCACATGAATCCGTTGGTTTCTTCCCACCCAACACTTTGCTTTATCCATATATTACATCTAACAGACCAATTTAAATACCTGAATGCTAGATTCACTAATATATGTTGTCAGAATTGTCAGTAGCTTCATATCCTGATAACATATTAAGTAATACAAGAGTTGCTAATTACTCTAGAGCTGGAATCTATTAAAAATACCAGAAAGCTAAACAAGAGAAGGGTGCTTTCTAGTAAATTCCCATCAGGACTGAAAAGTCCATGAATCCAATTAAGTGACCTCATAATTTCTGCTTGAAACCAAGGCCTTGTTGGCCTACACTTACATTTTGTACTGAGATAGTTTTTCAGACGAATGGATTATTTTAAGCAAAAGCTGTATTGATATCCTGTTAATAGGGAAACTTTTATTTCAATAAGCTTATTTGCCTTCCTACGGGATATAAATCAATTGTAACACTTCTGTATCTGCATAATTTAATACACAGTAGTAATATTTATGTCACTGCAGAACTGTCAGTAAGACAAAGTAATTTAAAACAAGCTGCTGGGGAAGGCTGACAGAGGGTCACAAAAGCTTCATAAAATTCTTCAGGGAAAGATAGTGTCTACTGGCTTCAACACTAGCCCACAAGACCTTCTGAACATGTCTAAAATCCACTGTAGTCAAAAGGCTTTAAAACACATGCTAACTGTTAGAATACACTTAAGCACCATTTCTGAATAAAAATGTTTTCCTGAATCAGGGCCACAGACAGGCTCAGAGCTACTCTCTGAAACCCAGCATCCCATGTGGGTTGCTGTAAGTGTTGCCCTGAGGAACTGGAACTGGATATTCCACACAATGATTCAACAGTCAACATTTTTCCAATTTGTGTTAGTCCTTTATATTTCCAAGAATGGGTGGTCCCAGTTGGCATTGTCCCAGTGTTAAATAAGGTAAAGGTGTGTTGAGCAGAAAGCCTCAGGAAGATATTACTATTATACTTACTTGTATGGCTTGTAAAAGTACATTTCTTGCCAGCAGCAACAACAGTAGTAAGTAGCTGGAATTGTTTTATTTCAGAGACTAATGGTAAATGCAAATAAAGACTTCTTGCTCAGAAAACAACAGCCCTGTGAGTTAACAGAAAACAGAGTAACTGGTAGCTTACCCTCAAAGTAACAAATCCAGCTTAACAACAACCCACATATATGTCTCAGAGGAATATTTCTGCTACATATTTTTCCCTAGCTCAGTTACTATCTACAAGGATACTGTCTTAGGTCTGCTATTCGGAATGGTTCCAGCTGCTTAGAGAAAAACTGCACATTACAGAGAAGAACTAAGCTAACAGCTCTACTGAATCTGGGCAAAATTGTTTCCTTCAATTGTAAGTCCACTATTTTATAACAATAACAGATTTAATCACAGCCCTTCCTGCCCCACAAAATAAGCAGTAAGGCTTAGCTACTGATGCGCTTTTTCTGTGGCTGATGAGCAGTCTAACAAACTATTGCAAAATAGGTTTTTATGTAAGTTTTGACTATTCCTTCGATCCAAGATGCTCATTTTGGTGCATAGGAATGGGAAAATCAACCATAACAGTTGGAAACAATGAAGCTATGACTGGAAACTATGGAAAAAGGTGTATTTTTTTTTTCAGGATGGAAAAATCCCACTATTACAAGCAGTCCACTCCCCTGTGGAGTTTTTACACAACATAATTATTCGAAAGTAACGTGAAGGCTTTTCAATTATTGATGTCTACTCTCCTTCCTACTGGCACAAGCTTTTGAGATGTTTTCACTCTAAAGTAAAATTAGCTTCTTTTCTGTAGGATTCCTGTCATAAGACTGTAGTAAACAAATATTTCCATCTGTTTTAGGAGAGAAATTATGAAAGACTTGCCAACGATGGAAGAGTATGGATACAACCCAACCCAAACCCAACCCAGCCCAGTCCTCAGACTTAATAGCAATAGTCAGAGGGACAAGGGACAGAAAAAAGACGACAGAACACAGGCTAAAACCCTGGATATAAATGATCCAGAGCGGAGGAAGAGATGAGGTAAAACATCATTCCAGACTTAGTGGCTTGATCTCATCCCAATGTGGACTGAAACTAAGTTGATGACTGCACTGTCTTGCTAACTGGGAACAGAGATGTGCCACAGCCCTGCATCTGGTTTAGGAATAAGAGGATTCATTGTTGCCATCTCGATAACTTAAATATTAAATGCAGATTGAGCAAGTAAATTCAGTGTCTGAGTTTTGAGCAATATGGGAGGTATATGAATCCAACACTGAGTCAGGCCTCAGGCTCTCTTGCTGTTAAGCCAAAGCTGCACATCTGCCCAGAATATATTTCCAAATTCTGTACATAATGGCTCTCTCTCCTCCACATATTTCTTGTTCTGAAAACCTCCCTCTGCCCTCCCAGCTTCTGATCCTTCTCCTTCTCCTTCTTCTTGTTTCTTCTTCTTCTCCTTCTTCTTCTTCTTCTTCTTCTTCTTCTTCTTCTTCTCTTCTTCTTCTTCTTCTTCTTCTTCTTCTTCTTCCTCTTCTTCTTCTTTTAATTTTCTCCTGTTGTTGTATCGGGGATTTTTTCCCTGTTCAGCACTTTTATTTGCATTTTTCTTTATGGTCCTTTTATTGCTCATTCTTTTTTTTCTCTTTACTATTTTGGTCTTCTTTTACATTGACTGACTGACTGTAACTGCACAGGAAATGATTGGAAATACACAGTGTGATGGGTTCACCCTTGGCTGGGGGTCAGCACACACACCCATTCACTCCATTCCCCCCTCCCACTCCCCCCCTCCCTCAACCCGAGGATTGAGGAGGGAAAAACGGACTTGTGGGTTGAGATAAGAACAATTTAATAACTAAATTACAGTAATATTGAAAATAATAGTATATACAAATATACGAATAAGAGCCCAGTGTGATGGAATGGAGATAAGAGCCCAGTGTGATGGCTTTGCCCTTGGCTGGGGGCCAACCCACACACCCGTTCACTCATTCCCCCCCCCACTCCTTCACCCCAGGGATGTGGAAGAGAATTAAAGGGGTAAAGAGAAAAAAAAAGGACTCGTAGGTTGAGATAAGAACAATTTAATAACTAAACTACAATAATATTGAAAATAATAGTATATACAAATACACAAAGGAGTGATACACAGTAATACTGCTCCCCCTCCACACATACACACCTGATGACCAAGGCTTAGCGTGCTCCCAGCTAACAATTTGGGAACAGGGAGAGTCCCGAAACTGCAGCCAAGGAATGGAGATAACAGTCCAAGTGTCTCAGACTGAGAGCTGATCTGGGGGGGAAGGGGGTGGAGAGAAGGCCTTGGGAGAGTGACCACCTGGAATGAGATGCCCCAGAAAAAAAGAGATCCAGAACAAAAAGCGACAAGCTTCCAGAGGGTCCTCACCTATACACTGGCCATGATGTGTATGTTATGGAATAGATTATAGGCCACTTTGGGTCTCAGTCCTGAACCTAAGATCAAATCCTGGGCTAGTAACTGGGGCTGTGCTCCCTCACAGCTTCTCCTGTTTGCATACAGCCAGAGAAGCTGAAAGACCTTGGCAGCTGCATAAACATCACTTTTATCAGCTTTCTTCTTAGCACAAATCCAAAACACAGACTCTTGCTATTATGAAGAAAGTTAACTCTGTTTCAGCTTAACCCAGGACACACAGCAATCTAGTAGATGGCATAAAACGAGTGAGTGAGTCCTTTTTTATCTGAAATATGAAGAATCCCTGCATTTCCTTTTATATAGTGGCAAAACAGGTGATCAGCATCTTTAAGGAATCAGAGATTTCTTCTCTCAATATCCTGGACTCCACTGACCTCACAAAAGTGTGCTAATAATGATAGCAAAAATGGAAAAGGCAAACAAAAAAATTGGGGGTGAAAATTAAAGCAAAGAAAGCAGGTTCAACACCTTAGCACTGGAGCTCAATTTATGGATACAGACAATTATGGAGTGAAGCAACACACACCAAAGGCATTAAAAATAAGGAATGTGATGCTTTATCTCTTCCACCATTATAGGTCTAAAGGTGGAAACAGCAAAACCTTTTAATTAGATTTCTAAGAGTATATTCCAGGAAAAAGCATTGACAATGATCTTGTTCTCCTTACCCAGAAGCTGTTTTCCATAAATCTCTATGCTGTGTTACAGAAAAAAAAATAAAAAATCCAAATCTTTCATTTGAAGTCTTTAGTCTTCAATGTAGTGCTCAGGCGGGGCTCTACTTTGAAAAGGAAACCATTATGACATTTCATTTTCTCACACTCTTTTGCATAAATTACAAGTTTTCTACTACGATTAATCTAGAACCTTAAACATCTTGAGCCATCCATGAACTTTTTTCTTCCCAAATTGTCCCTTGGAATCAATGAGACTAACAATGTCTCATTATTTTTTCTTCTCATTATCTCTGAAAATGCTCTATGATATTTTGTTTTCTATAGCATCCACTCACACATTTTCCTGCTTATTTAGACTTTCAGTAGATTTTACACACTGGTTTTAGGGTTGTTAGTTTATTTTCTAAGTCTGGGAAACTGAGATGTGTTCTCAATGGATGTAGATAGATACGTGCCATATGCACATACATTGCACAGGTAGACCTATAGCAAAGTTTGCAAGGATGGAAGTGAGATGAGTAAGCTCCTTCATACCTACTCTGATGGATTAAGACCTCTGAGACATTATCTTTTACTTGCACCTCAAGACAAGTCTATCAGGCAACTGGATTTCCCTGTTGGCCTCGGGGCCTCCCAGACTCTCCAGTGCTGCAAAGTCAGTCACACCACAGCAAGCTCCTGGGTCTCAGCTCCATCCTAGCATGCCTCTCCCAATAGGACTTGTGAAAGGATCCTCAAAGACATCTTTACACCAGACTACCATAGTGTCTGCACGATGGAAAATAAGTCTCTCAAGGGCACCTTCAAAGCACCTAGATCACCAGTCAGATTCTGACCCGCTGCTTTCTGCAAAATATCTAAAGCATTAAATCATATAACCTATTTTTCCATCAACAGCTTATAATTAGCCTATTTCCACTGTTCATCTGAAAAACTACAAGGTCTCATCTTCCCACTGACTTGCTACTGTGTACAAATAACCTTTTTTTTTTTTTTTCTTTTCTTTTTCTCAAGAAAACATAAGCAGTACTGTGTTTTTCATACAATGATTGCTAAAGTCACTTAAAGTGATATGATGCAATATGTCATCTGCATCTACCAGATGAAGCTCTAGTGAGCTTAAAATATCAAAGTGGGAGAAGGTTTGGCTGCTAATCTAGACAGAATGTAAGGGCTCTGAGAATGCCCATACTGGATGTTTCAGTGGAAAATTGTAAAAAGTACATTCCATACGCCTTCCAAAACATCCCACAGCCGCTACCAACAGGGAAATTGGGAGGCTTTTAGAAATCAACCTCAAAATTCTTCCATTGTCTGTCTCCCTGGACATTGTGTTCCAAGAATAGCAATAGAAAACAAAAAAACCCCAAACCTTAAATAACTTGACACGAATAGAATTAGTATATAAATCACTACTATTCAAAAAATATTTTTTCAAATCTTATTAATCATAGGTTTATGAAAAATACAGTGTGATACCTCATGTGCTTTCATATCAGAGTAATGGTTTTGTAATTAAGAACAGGAAAATTGTGCAATTGCAAATTTTAGCTTCAAAAAGGCCAGGACATTATAGCTGTAGGAAGGAGCCAAGGACAGAGTGTTTCCACAGAGAAGTATGATTCCCAAACTAGTCCTTTCTTGTCAAAAGATAGCTAGTAGCTTAACCTAAGACCAGGCTGTAGTGGGACAGCTGTTTCAGCTGAAGAAGTGTTAGGCTATGTCTAAACTACAGGGACACACTGTGGTTCCCTCTGACCCGTGTGCATGAGTTTTCACCTTGTGCAATCCAGGACAGGAGAGAAATACATCTGCTTCTGCCTCAGACTGACTGCAAGCTACCCAGAAGAAATTATATGGAGCCAAGATGCCAGTCCCTGGGACATCCTGAAATTTGAAGTGTTGCTGACCATACTTTAGCAACTCTCTTTCTGAAGATTTTATTCTTAGTTGTCATTGTCTAAACTTCCACTGCTAACTTTGGATTTTGTCTTTCATGTGTCTATATACTATCTATAACAGATTTGAGATTGTTATTACCCTACTTCATGATGAGCAATGTGCATAATTCTAGTTATTGTTCATGGTAATTGTGTGTACACAGTACTGCACCACAAAGGAAATGCAATTCTTCTCCAGTGGTGAAAAAATAGTACTGGTATACCACAGCCTATGATTTGTTAAATTCTGGAAATCCTAAAGCTATTGTAACTCCAATAGGCACAAAGAAAACTTTTTTCACTGAGCAGCCAGCCACATTTAGCTTTAGTACAAATTCATAGAAACTGCATTCCTAAAAAATTCCTGCAGTGCTGTTCACAACATGGAGCAGTAGAAAATTTGACCAAATAGCTGAAACATGACAACCTGACATGTGCTGCAGTATTCTATGTACCTACATTTAGGAAACCATAAAAAGATCAAAATCAAACTACATTTATACTGAAAAGAACATATTCCAGACACAAACACTAACAGAGCTGCCAAGTCTTCTAATTCAAATAAACTAGCACCTTTTGTAATGTATAAATCACCAGTATGAACACATGTTATAGCTAAATACAGACAAGCACACTACAATTATTTTTTCCAAGTGCAACTCTTGTAATCATATAAGTCACTGTGGTTTCCAAGAAGACAAATGGCCTGGAAAATGAAAAATAAATTAGTTCTGTGACTAATTGGAGTCAGAGAATGGAGGTCAGACTTGGTTCTGCAGTTGACCCTGGTGACCAGTAAAAGTCCAACTTGGCTCACAGTACAACTTTCTGTATTTAGGAGTTGTTTACAATAGAGAAACACTGAAAGTGTACATTAGAAAGCTTCCTCTAACAAATTTAAAACACACGCCAGTTCATAGGCAAGTAATAAACTTAGAAGGGTCCATGTTGACAGTTTCAAAGCTTTTCGGTAGGACCCTGCAACTTAAGCTTGGAAACATTATAATACACATCTTTGCTTTAAAATGTTGCTACTTCTCCTAAGATGCCTGAAAAATGTATCAGCTTCATAAAGGGTTTTGTCTCTCCCTGTCTTTCTTATCACTCAAGTAAAAATATCATTCAACTTTGAGTGTATTTTGCTCACATATGAATCTCACACAATTCTCTAAGGTCAAGAGAGTTACACTAGTGGAATATTTAAATAAGTCGCCTCAGAATCAGGCCTCTTGCTTTTCACACAGAGAACAATATGATATTAATTTAGTGCATTGGCTTGGACTTGTAATAGCTGATATTTTAATTGTGTTGTTCAAAGTATTTTGCTGCCTTCAAAAGTGTTAGAACTGTTTATAAAACACATCTGTTACCTTGCATCATGTAATCAGTGAACATAAACTCTGTTTATGAAGCACCACACATACAACAGGTTATAATGTTTCTCAAAGCTCTGATGAGCATGAGACTCTAACCAGAGAAAAGTCAAGCTCTTCATGCACAAGCACTATTATTACTACTTGAATACACTTGTAGCCATAAAAGAGGAAACCATTTTCCCAGTGGAAAAATTCATTAAGATCAAATCTTCCCCTGCTCCCCAAAGCCCCAGGTAAACAGGTGATGTGACAGATGGAGGAGCTGACTTAGAGGGAACAGCCTGAGCTCAGTCAGGAGGAGAAGCAACTCTGCTATATGGCAGGGAGAGAAGGAAGCTCCATGGTCACCAAGCTTCCATCACCTCAAAGATGTTAAAGTAGTGGTATGTTTGTCTTGATCAGCTATACTTGCAATTTTAGATTTCTCGCTACTTTTCTAGTTTTCATCTGGCCTATTCTATTTTTTTCCTCTACATCTTACCCAACCTCTCTGCACATCCCTACTACTCCCATGCAGATGCAAAAGAAAGCAAGGCACTGCCTTTTTTTTCTTAGCCCTTAGCAGAAGGGAAGGCAACCACAGAAGCTCTCAAGTAGCAGGGCATTTCAGAAAACGTTGGAAGTGCTATTTACACACTGTCCCTATTCCAAACACTGATCTATAATAGTTTGAGTGCATTTGCTGGTCTTGCCTCCAAATAGTTCTCAAAGCATTGTAGATTTCATTTTAAAGTCAATCATATCACAAAAATAGCCTTCCAGAAACTGTCTCCTCAAGAGCTGGAAGCTGGGATTTTTCCATGACTAATACATTCCGTGTCTGTTTAATCTATTTTAATTACATTGATGCATCCATTTTTCCCCTACCATTGTTAAGCATGCCACTTACCAGCACTTAAATGAGGACTTCTGTCCTTGTTTGCCTCTAGCTTGGGATTGTCAAGGGCAAGGACCTTTTACTTTCACTGTTTGCCCACAGGGTAAAATAGCCTCTCGCCTCCACTGTCTTACCCAGCAAATAACCCAGAAGTCATTAAAAAAAAAAATATTTTCAGTATAAAATACATGTATTTCTTGGAGACTACCATGTGCAGATGATTCCTCTTTAAATTTGTGGCATTAGTATCAATTGATAAAGAGCCTATAAAAATTCCTCATACTGCATAAATTAGGAAAGTAATTTATCTAAGCAAACATTCAGGGAAATAGATATATACCCAGGGATTTTGTTTGTTTGTTTTTTTCATAGGCAGTGGTGTGGAAGACACAGAGGGGTTTGCAGAATAGATGCAAATCCAGTATCTGTGGATCAGAAATCATCTGGTCCTTACAAGTCAGAAAACTTTATTGCAAGTCGTCCAAGTTTCCAACCAGAAACCAGGCGCCATTTATTTAGGGAAGCCTGTGAGGGACATACCAAAGCCTATACTATACAAAGTATATTGTGGCACAATATGTAAAATTCAAAGCGATGTTTACCCAGCAGCACCATTGGAAGAAAAAACGAATTTACACATAAGTAGGTCTTGAGAATATTGGCAAGTTGACAGTGAAATGTTATGGGTTGACCACATCCAAAGAATTTTCCAGTTTCACAGCAGTAAGACAAAAGACGCTACTGAATGCTAGATTGTATGATAGAGATGAAACAGGCAGGAAATGAGAAGATACTAAGTTCCACCTGTCAATATTTTGAACTATCTCTATGGCTCTTATCTATGCCAGCAGATGGAGAGGATGTAGAACGAAAATTATTCCCCCATTCAGTGCAGTGAATGAGACTTGTGCCACAGTGGCTGTGTGAACGTCCAGCTGGGCTGACAACAGCACACGGCTGACATCTTCGATATACTACCTAAACCACAAAGACCCTGCCAGTCCCCAGGCCTTTGTACAGTCCTACTGACATCTTCAGGTCTCCCTCCACCATGCAAATAGAAGAGATGACCATCCCAGTCAAGAACTGAAAGAGCAATTCCCCCGCCAACCAAGTGTGCTGTTCACTCACCCCAGGAAGTACACAGCAGCTTGCCAGTTGTTCTGTTGCACTAGGGATGTAGAAACCAAAATGCTTACAGGATATTCAATAAATAGTTCAGCCTTTAGTAGGTCCCAGAAGAAAAAGATCTAATAAGAAAGAAAAAACTTTTTTTTTTTCTTTTCCTGGTCCTTCTTGAGCCTCTATTACAAGACCTAATTCTCCCCAGAGAAGTACCACCTCACTGTTGAAAAATGCTTATTTAGAGTAGGTCTCTCAGTTAACTCAGATAAACTCTACTACTGTGGATTAATAGCTCTCTCAGGTAATTTAAAAAACATACTGTTTTGGATTAAATTAAACAAGAATCTTACTTTAATAATAAGAGGGAATTGGCATGCAAATGAAAAAGGTGTAAGATATCTTAATGTTCCCACCATAGGTGACGATATTAAAACACTAAGTTTAGCTTATAGTTTAGGAAAATAATATTCCTGTCATCAGATATTCTTCACTTACATTTCATTAATGTTATAAAATACTTTTTGACTAGCAGTTGATGAGATGTGAAAGGAAAACCCCCTACAAAATATGCCACATAAAAAGAGTTCAACTTACACACTATTCTTTTTTCCTAGTTATTAAAAACAAAATTTCCATTTATAAGTGTCCCCAGAGCATGGGTTTCCAGTATCAATTAACTGTTAATAAAAACAAGTAATTAAACTAGATTGCCAATAAATTGTGCAATGTTAACATAACCACGGAAAGTTACAGAAACAGTGAGAAATAATATAATAGAAGGGAAATGGGTAAGACTGTGTATGAAATTTGTGTCTTTTCTACTTTGTAGAGTGAGTTCATCAGAGGTCATAAACTAAGTCCTGGAAAGACGCCAAACTAAAATTTAGATAAGAGACCCAGGAAGCTACAGGAACATGTATTTTCCTCTCTCAGTTAATGTCAACCTATTGACAGAAGTAGAAAGGTTGGACTGCTGGAAGCATCATGTTTCAATTGTCGTATAATACATACATAATGGTTATTTGTGTCACGAAAAATGTCACACCATCATTCTAACATTAGTCCTGCTATGTTGGTCAGAGTCTTTGCAGAGATAAATATATTTTGCCTAGCTAAAAGATTTCCACACTTCCACAGGCTAGAATCTTATTTGTTTAAATTTAATATGAGGGGGTTTTAATTCAAATTGTCTGTACATCAATTTAAAAATTGTATGTGCCCCCAAGAAATTAAAAGCAAGTGACCCTTAGAACACCACTTTATTTGTGATTCTTCAACCTGAACTAGAAACAAATATTCTTACCAGTGCTACGTTACCAAAAAAGAGTTTTGTGTGTTTAGTGACCAGTAAATCCATGTTCTCATTCCCATGGTGGTGGACATTACCATGACAAAAGCAGAGTCAAGAGTCAATATCATTAAAAGTCAGGAGCCACATTCTAGTTACGGCTTCCTGTGTTACCTGAGCTCTCTCATAAATTCTCCAGACCTTGCCTTTCTGCTCTGTAACATGGAGGTCATGTGGGAAGCTGAGATTTTTAATATGTGTTTGTGAGTCACCTGGTACTGCAAAAGACTGTTTAGACATGTTAAAGGCTTACAGTCAACAAAGAATCTAAGCTTGCAATTAACTTTAAGCTTTCCAGTTTGAATTATCCTATGATCCTATGATCCTGTGCTGAAGTCCCACTAAAGTTGGAGGTAAAGCCAGCCAGATATAGATAAAAACCATTGGCATTTCACTGCAATTATCGTCTGCAGAAATTTTCAGTCACAAGTGACATAAAGGAAAGAGCTGGATGAATGGGCAGATACTGCTGAGAGCTCTACTGTGCTTGTCACTGGAGCTTGTCAAAAATTTAATTTATGTGAAATGAAAGACGTTTCAAAATCAGTCAGCAAGATTCAGTTGCTGAGCTGACTTTGGGATTTGCATCACAGCATCAGTCAGCTAAAGAACAAACAGTGAGAGTTGAACACAACACTGACATTCCTGCACTGAGCAAGGAGATAAGTTGAGAAAAGCAAAGAAATGCATTTCTAGGCTTCATCTTCCCCAAGAGGCTACCCATTTAACCTCACAACCTGCCCACATGTTCCCAGAAAATAACTCTTTCCCGACGTTAGGCAGTTTACATCAGATCAGGCTCTACCTTAAAAAGGAGCTAATTCTCAAATTAGACACAAGGGCATCTGAGATGAAGGAGAGTCTACTCCGAACCTTCCCAATGCTCCACTTGGGAAGATATTTCAATGTTGGGTCTCTGCGTCACACTACAAATTGTGTTACCATCATGTTCCTTCTGGACCAAGTTAATTCTTACTTAACATCAGAGAAGCAAAACGCCTTCAGCATGGGAGTCTAAACACTGCTTTTAAATTTAGAGACACAGACTGTGTCTTAAAATATGGGAGATGCATGACCAAAATCTGTCTTCCAAGTCAGAGAAAGAATTTGAGTGCATATCATGGCTTTAAAAAAGAGTTGAAAAGGAATTATTTTTGTTCTTGCTTTATTTACATTCCTGTAACTTTTTCATTAGAACTGATCAACTATATCTCATTAAAGCCTATGAAATTACTGAATTATACAATACATTTTAAAACTCCTTTGTCTGTATTATAATTTTTCCTACACATAATACAAAGGAATATAACCGAAACCCTGAGTACGCATGTTTCTAAGAGCACATTAAAGTCTATTGTCTCCAACACAGTCTTCCCAAATGTATTTGCAGGAGGCAGGTATCTCAAATCATAGCTCCTTACCATAGCCTTATATAGTATTTAAAATACTAAAAAAAGTTTTTAAACAGAATAAAAAAGACACTATATTCACCAACATATTACTCACAGGACTCAGACAACTGGACAGTCCATACTAGTATTTGATGGTATATCAACTGATATCTTCTTGTTGAGCACCAACCAGTTTGGCACATACTGACTGATGCGGAACAGGCCCATGGTTGCTTGGCCTCCACATTTGGCGAGAAACTGCATCTTCCCATCTCCATCATGCCTGATGGATGTTATTCAATTGTTTTGTGATCTTTTCATGAGAAAATGCCTACTTTGTTTATACTGTGAAACTACATTCAATATGGAAACTATTAGCCCAATCAAATTTGGAATTTAGAAATCAAAAAAATACATCATAAATTGAATAGACTATGTGACAATGAGATTAATACTTGAAATCCTGAAACAATTTGATTTAGTTCCCCGTACTGTGAGTCTATAACATATGAAAATTGCTCTTGGAAGTTCTCACGGCTGTTTATCTGTTTAGTTTAATTCTAATGATACAATTAGTTTTTTTCAAATAATACTTAGTAATAAAAGAGTTAAAAAATGAATTTCTGTTAAAAGATTTATACTATCCAGGTGTTCAGCTATCTTGGAAAAAGGCATTTGAGACATACCCTGTCTGCTGTAAATATCATTAGGAAACAGATTAGGCAGTGTTACACAAAACCTTAGTAAAACACAAGGATAATGAAAAAAAGTTGCTCAGGTTCAGCGGGATAAATTGCCAAATACATGATGTCCAGAGTGCCAGAGTGTCCATATTGCCAGCAGCAGGCTTGTAACGTCTCACACAGAGACAAAGGCAATATTAGGTTTTTCTGTCATAGGCACACTAGAAACAGATTAACAGCTACTCTGATGCTATAAAAGATTTTGTGTTGGTCACATAAAAAGTGTATTCTACTCACTCCTTGAGGGTACAGACTCCTTGTAATATCTTGGTAATTTTATTCAAGTTACAGGACCAGTGTGCTAACAGTGACTTGTTGCATGACATAATTCTGATGCAGAAAATATCAGCAATCAGAGGCCTCCAACAGGAGAGAACTGCTGTCTAAACTTCTGGCCCTTGGGATCAAGGTCCCTTACATCCAGTTTAATTTATATAATATAACCATCAAGCTGTTTAAAACCAAAACACAACAGGGAAAAAAAAAAAAAAGCCCCCTTTGGTTGGTGAACTACTCAGAAAAAAAATGTAACCTCAGGATTAAAGGATGCAATCATTTACAGGTGGGATTGTCTGAGGAGGTGTTTTGACATGGAAATTTACATGCAGCCAAAAGAAGCCACTGAACAACAATTCAGGCAGGAGAGGGGGAGCTTTTAATGAAGCAGTAAAATAACTGCATCTGTTTGTAGTTATTGGGCTGCTGAGCTTTTTGCTTAGTAGGTCAACACACTGTCGTCTTATTAATTTGTGCCTCGGCCTATCACGCAAAGGCTGTTGCTTCACAGACGGTTTCAATCAGAGCAGTCAAACCAGCAAAATAGGACATCCTGGTAAGAATTAGTTTTTCAACCTCATTTTGAACTGTTGCTTTTTCAATCAGTCTTGGCAGATTTCTTTATAAGGTACTTATTATAGCACACACACTTCATGTCACACAAGTTTTATGTAAGAAAAGTGCATGGTCAGTCACAGAGTAAACCACGATACAAAATACTGTTGGTCAAAGAAATAGCTTTAATCAAGTCACGCATTGTGAGGCAAAAATAGTTGCTGTAATTCTACTACAGCCTTTTTCTTTCCTTCTTGTACTCCTTGTAGGGATATTCTATAACAAGCACAGTGCCCGCTCCTGACCTCTCAGAGGCTGAGCTGTGTGACAAGCTGACTTTCCACTTTCCTGGTGAAACCGGACAAAATAACACAAAACAAATCTGAAACAGCTCAAAATAGAAAATAAGTTTCCTTTTTCTTTAACCAAACTCCGTCTCTGAAAGAGAAATGAAGGCACTCTTATTCTGTCTTTTAGCTTTAAAATTTTACAAGCAAATTTGTCAATTTTACAAACAAAATGTCTTTCCAAAGAGAAACAGTAAAACATTTCATTTGGAGACCTTTGAAATGAAACATAGCTTTTACAGAAAGGCAAAGTAGCAAACTCTCAACGAGAATTATTCCCTAACTGTGGCATGAATTGTCAAGCAGTTCTGACCGAAACTGTATTTGTGTTTTTCAGTGAATGAAATATCCACCAAAACTTTTTTGCCCAGCTACTTTTTTTAGCTTTTTTCCTCTGGCTGTTCCAGGCAAAGGATTCTTCTCATCTCAGTGACCCTGAATAGAGATTTATCTTTCCTGGATTTCAGCATTTTATCTAACTGTTTGTTTAACCAAAGTCAAACTTGTTCCTGCAAAAACTTAAGATTTCCTTTCAACTAAATCAGAATTATTACTTGCAATATTTTAGAATCATAAACAAACAGCTTTTAAAACCTTAATAAGGCAAGTGCATGCATATATATATATCTCAGTCTGAAAAGGAAACAGGTATACCAAGATGTCTGAAGATAAATAAACTTGTTTCTAATTCTCTTTCTGCTTAAGTGTTATTTTCTGTTGCTAACTAGGTTACTCAATATTGAATCTTAAAAATTCGTAAAGAGGACATATTGAGGAGATGTGTTTCGAGTTTGCACCAGGTGTGATTTTACACCTCTCAAAATGTCTATTACAGTTCTTTTTGACACCATAACAGATGCAGTTTCTACTTGTTCATACTGAGAACAAGTCACTAAATGAGTGAATTATTCTTTGTAGCTATGAATCATGGAATATGTTGAATGCATTATGTTTATTTGTAATGGAAGTAATTATGCTGTTCATATACGGGCAGGGGTGGGAGGGTGGAGAGAGAAGTTTAACTAACCATTTTCTCTTAAATACATGAATTTCAACTTCAAGCACTAAGACTCACATTGTATTCCTATGCATGAGCATCCCTGTATTGTACCCCAGGCTATATATGTTGTAGGCATCATTCCTCAGTGGCTGAGGAAGGATATGAGTGTGCACAGCTGTACTGTCAATACAGGTAACATGCTACTTACGGCATTCCAAATCTGTCTGGTTTTCATGTAGCTCATGTCAACAGGCAATCAAAACACATCAGTACAACTTGAGCAGAGGCTGTGTTACTGGTGCTGCCTTCCTCGATAGCTACTGTGGATACTGTGGTTATGTAATTGGCATCATCTCAGCTTTTAGCTACTGTGGTTGCATTTAATGATGTTGCCTTGGTTGCTAACTACTGGGCAGCTTTGGTGCTTTCTTAATTTACTACAGTGCTTTATTGGTGTGTTTTTTCTTTGATGAGCTACTGACAGGTTGTTGCTGTGGTCCAGATCTTGGGATTTCTTCTCAGCCAGATGCTTGTTACTGCAAAGTTTTCCTTCTTTTGGAGTTTCAGGATTCAGCCTGGCATCAGTGCACCAGGGCACTGTTGATGGATGTAACTGAGCTATATGTTTTATGAGGGATAGAGAGTATTAAGGAGCTTCAAAGGTACATACAGGAGTTAGACACTATTTTCTAATATTTCCTCAGGGAACTACCACTCTAATTCCTTGTGGCTTCTCTAAAGTCAAAGGAGTTCTACTATAACCATTTCTGCTGTAACCTGTTTAACCCAAAACCTTTCTAAATATTTAGCTCTCTAGACTGAAACTTTCATGCAGGTTTACGGAGCTGTTTCTTCTTTTTTGAATGCCCTGCAGCAATGCTACCAAATAGTCAACAGCCACAGGATGGTGAAGCAAGGAACCAAGAGATAACTTGAGAAAGCCAGCTCTCCACGATCTGAGTTATAACAGGGCATAATTCACTAACTACTAATGCAGAATTATACTCAAATCATTTTTCCTTTGTAGGCACTTACTTAGAGAAAAGAGAACAAGGGTGGCCAGATTGGGGGCAATAATACATTAATGTTTTTCAAAAGCAGAACTTTCTGACAGAGTGATTGTCACACAGCTACGTAGTTTCCCCACTTGCTAGATATTTTCTCTATTTAGTCTTTGATTTCGTGTTAGAAACTTATACCTTATAAAAGAGACTGCATCTGTGCTTCATTAAACTGTAAGTTTAGGGGAAGAGGGAGGGAAAGAGAAAATATGTGAAGCGCTTCTCCAAACTTGTCTGGATCTTCCCAGTGGGACTGACAAGTGCAAAGGTGAAAGGTGTAAATGAAAGATTACCAAAGATCTCAAAGAAGGGACATATGAATACACAAAGTATAACATCTACTACAAAACACTGCTGCATTCCAACATTACTCCTAAACTTTTGATTTAGAAAGCATGTGCTTCATTTAAAAAATAAAAACTGTTTTATTAAATATATAAATCAAGTTTAAAAGCATACAAAAATTAATAAAACAAAAGATGAGGACTGTTAGTTAATAATAACTGCTCCTGCTACATCAGGACCATACCATACACTAAGCATTCTCTTCTTCCAAGTTCAGTCCTCCGTCATGAGACTCTCTTTCAGACACATGCTGTTTACTCCTTCAATTTTTTTTTCTGTTCTGTCATGTATCTTCCTACTTATCTGACTTCAGATTCTGACATCTGCTTCATGCCACATGTCCTTGCTTTTCCTCCATCAGGATTCATATTGGCTAAGTGTGCTTTTTTTCCCTCTCAGTTATTTCTTGGCCCACTTTTCTCAGCTGCCGCAGTGCCAGACAGAACTGCTTCTATGGTCTTTTGCTCATTATGCACTTACTTTTTTTCCATGTTCCCCTTATGCTTCTCATTTTTTAAATTTAATATGGGGTTTATGAAATCACTAACACCACATCTTAGCACTTTCTTCATATTTTCTGGTGAGAACAAGAATCATAGTTTGTTTTTATAAAACCTAACCATGATTAGTATGTTTAAAATAGACTGGTTGCCTCCTTTTAATAATCTTTTCCAAATGCCCGTGTCACTTACTGTCCAGTTCTAAAATAAAGAACGTAAAGGGTTTTTTTTTAAAAAAAAAAGTTGACTTCAGGTCTAAAATAACAAGACAGTTTTTACTTACGATTTTAGATAAATTCACTGAAGCATGCACGTAACTTCTTCCAGTTATTTGATAAATTTACTCTAATAGGCAAATACTGTCTGTCCTCTGCGTATATTAACATAAAAGCTTCTTATGAAGCTCTCCACTACTGTGGAGCAGTAGACAAAAAGCAGTAGAGGGTGGCTATACTATTGACAGTGTTTCTGGCTATGTAAATCCACTGTTACCCCTCCCACAGGAAGAACAAATTTTATTTTTTTGTATAGTTACCTATATGGGAAATGGCAGGTGCCTGATTTGTCCTGTTCAATGTGCAGAAAGATTGACAGTGTACATGGTCCAACACATCACCATCTGACAACCCACTGCAGGAAAATCTTCTATTGCACAAATAAAATTAGAAGGAACTATTCGTGCAGAAGTCAATCTGAATACAATGTACAAATAAAAAAGAATCAAAACAGCAAGCAGGAATAAAAGATGTAGCCAGGTTATAGGTATATGAATTTCATCCTCAAAACCAAAATGTCATTTTGGCTTCTCTAGACAACCAGGAAGCCCACCAGACATCATTTTCAACAAAGACCCTTGGCTGTCCCCATGAATTACCAACCTTCTCTTGTCAAAGGACATAATTCAACCAGAAGTCTATCATCCATCTTGGATATTTGCTCATGCAAACACAACAGTATGGGAATACTTGCCACAAAGAAAGAGCCTAATTCAAAAGGTGCTCATCAGCTACAGTCTCTGAGATACTTTGCGTCACTTCCTGGAACTCCAGCTCTAATAAGTCAAATGGCTGAATCTAATTTTTCCTTCCCAACCCAAAGAAAAATTAAGAGATGCATAAGAAAGACAGGTACTAACACCAAAAGTTGGAGTAATGACAGACACCAGCATGGCCTTCACCAACGTGCAAGTTTATCACAAAAGCATGTGCAGATCTCAATGCACAATCTCAGGCCTAGGGGAACAAAGGCACGAGAAAGAATGAGCAAGTACCTAAATATTGAGTTAGCCGTGTGTGCCAAAGTATTGTTTTAAAAATACTGGTCTGGCTCTTTAGTCACTTAACAGCATTGTACCTATGTGCTCTTGCACACAAGTGTCTCAGTTTGACCCAGCTGGCACAAACACCATACAGCTGCTCTCCTGAGGTAAGAACAATTTAAACTACAATAAAATTGAAAATAAGAATCATAATAAGAATGATAGTCATATATGATTCTATATGTAAATATACAATTATACAAATACACAAACGAGTGACACAGAGTGAAACTTCCCACCCTCTGATGACCAAGGCTCAGCCAGGTAATGATCCCAGAGCAGAGAGAGTCCTGAAACTGCAGTCCCAGAAAAGAGAGAAGAGCCCGAGTGTCTGAGAGTCAATTGAGGCAGGCTACCCAGAGACAGAACTTCCAGATCCTCATCTATCTACTGGGCATGACATGCATGATATGGAATACACCATTGGTCAATTTGGGTCTCGGGCTTGTAATTGGGGCTGTGCTCCCTCCTGGGTTCTCCTGCACTTGCAGATACCGGCACAACAGAGAGGCTGAAAAGTCCCTGACTGCCCTGTGAGCAGTGATAATCAACACGTTATCAGCCTTCTTCTCAGCACAAATCCAAAACACAGCCTCACACTAGCTACTATGAAGAAAGTTACCTGTTTCCCAGCTGAAACCAGGAAAATAAGTAACCTTGAAGGCCACTCTGAGATCAAGTCAGGGAACTGGCTAGTGAAAAGCTGGTTTGGCTATCCCAGCATTAAACTGTTATCACTGTAGTTAAGTGCAGCCAAGGCATCCCTCTCCAGGAGCAGGAGTAAATCTGCTGAAAGCCGTGGATTACTGAGATGCTAAAGACAACTCTGCAGGTGGCTATTAAACCCTACTCCCTGATGCAGCCTTGACAAAGCCTAAACTTGGGCCCAAGCTGCAGCTACGACCAGTATAAAACTGATGAATTAAAGAGCTTTCTTATGCTCTTTTTTGAATACAAACCACTGGTCACCACTGGAGATGATGTTTCACTAGCTTGATCTTTGCTCTGATGCACTGCAACAATTTTTATGTTATGAAGTGTAAGCAAGAAGGAAAATCTGGTCCAGCACATCCACATCTTTTAGCCTTCTGACTTTAAACAGGAGTACAGAGCAGTGACATTGTTTTCATTAACTCCAGTAATAAGCTGGCCTTCGGGGTCCAATCTCAAGCTGCTATGAAAAGAACTAATTAATTTACCAAGCTCTCAGTTTTGAGGAATGAAGATTACATAATTCCAGCTTGGCCTCTTTAATTAATTTAGTACAGGAATGTTACTTGCCCACAGTCTGTCTCCTGTTGTCCAGTAATGTTACACAAACTAAAAAGTAAGCAGCAAAAAATAAAAACTTACATTTATTTAAATGTCAAGAAAAACTGAGCAGTGAAGTTTGGACTTTTCATGCGTTAAGATACATTGGCAAGCAAATTTTTAATCTAGATATTTATTTAGGATAGTGAATTGCTTGGTACTTGCCTTTACTGACACCAGAGTAGAGTATAGGAGGGCACTGCCAGCTAGAGGAGATTTCTCCAGGCGGACAGAAGGACTCCCACTGCAGTCCTGCTGCTGTTCCAGGGAAAACCTCTCACTAGCATGACACCAAGGCACTGGCATGACTTGTTCAGCAGGGACACAACCACTCTTCCACACTGGTAGACAGCTGCCTCAACAGGAAGGTGGATAGGCATGCCCAGCACAGTTGTGCCCAAACCACCAAACCACTTCAATGCACGCCAGCCTCTCCACCTGCACTGAGGCACACATCTACTGCTTGCTGAGGTGGTGGATACATCCTACCCTTAGCAGGATTTAGATAAGGCCCCTTAGTCCAGTAGCAGCCCCTGAGATTCAAGCCGTTGCCTTTTGCTAAGGGGAGGTAGATTTAAACTCAGGTATAAAACTGAGCACTGTGAACTGGGTCCCGTCCTGCACCTAGGAAACACCTCTTGCCTGCTCCATGGGTGTTGGCTTAGGGCTCTCAGCCATGATCTGCTCAAGAGCTGCTTGAAGGGATGCTCCCAGCGCAGCCAGCTCACCCACACGGCAGAAACCACAGTGCAGCTTGTTCAAACATTCTTTCCCCCAAACAAGGTTATCAGGAAAACATGGACATTTCTGGGCAGTTTATTTTCTTGATTTGCAGATTGCTCAATAAGAAAACACTTCTGATCCTACACAATCCGTGTTCCAAAAAAAATCGAGAGGGGAAAAGAAGTATGGAAATAATAGCATAAAAAATTCTATGCTACTAAGCCTCCAAAATAAATTTAAAACACATGTATTTTTTAAAGTAATTTTTTCTACAAATTGGACTATATTCAAGTTGTTGCTTAATTTTTGCCAAATGAGAAAAAAATATGCCAAATACAGAGCTTTGATGAATGCGCAGGTGATGTAATTTTAAAAAGTCCGGGGACATTTAAGGGGGGAAAACAATTTATGATTTCACCTCTGAATAAGAACAGTCTGCTATTTATTCAGACTCAGTGCTTGAAAACAACACTGATCTGGCCTACAGAAAATGAGATAATTTTATTTATTTCAACAAAAGAACTGTTTATACATAAACAAAGCTGTAACATTTTTTCCTCTCGTATTTACTGTGAAATACAAAAATATTCTGGTAGTAACCCCCCGAATATTCCTTCTTGAGCCATTACAAATTCTGCTCTTTTCTGGCTTTGTAGATTGCTCTTCTTTACATGACCTTGATATTTACGGTAATGCTCCCATGTATATACAGAGAGCAGAATGTCAAAACGGAGACAGAACCAGCAGATCTTAGAGCAGAGTTTTGTCCTCAGGAAAATGAAAAAGATGTGAACAAGACAAGAAGTTCCCTGTCTTTCTGTTGCCTCGGTGATCATCAGTTCCAGCTTTTCTCCTTTTTGTCAGTGTACAGTGGAGCATGTGAAAACTAAGCTTATCCATCTCTGTGTTCCTAAATGACCATCACTTGTATGACCAGTGACTTGATAGACATGGTCTCTGCCACGGTCTTCTCTACAGAGCAGGCAGAACACAGTGTGGGCGTTAGGAAGAGTCACCCAGCCATGTCATGCCTGATCTCCCATTCCAGGGAAACAAGAGGAGGCTAGTTTGCTCTGCCATATTCTTCTATGTTCCCTTCATCGCCTACCATCTAGTTTTGCATTACTGAAAGGAAAATCTAAAGCTATGAGGCAGTTGGTGTCATTTAATGGAAAAGGCATAGCCAGAAATTAACTCCTGACTATTTCTTCAAACTTGAGCAGTGTTACCTGCCCACACACCCAAGCACAATGGCCAGAGTCATCTATCTTCCCCTCACTAAACTCATGTATCTCTATATTTTAAAATGTCTATATTTTCATATTCAGTATCTAAACAGGCTTCCTCTGTTTCTGCATGGGGTGTTTGAGCTTGTCATTCTTCCATCGTCCCTAGTGTGCCTCTGGTCCTGTCCCCACAGCAGCTCTAGCTTTGTGGAACATTTCCCAGATTTCCCACACACATACTTTCAAGGCAACCCTAAATGTAGCCTGCCTGATGCTTCCAAGTCTCTTCTTAGGTGCCTGTGATATCTTGGGGAGCATGTGATATTCTTTGCACTTATTTTATCTTTTTAGCTACTTCTGTTTATACAAAATTAAGTTCAAGTATACACCCCATGGGTCTCTCTATATAAGGAACACGTATGTTTACTTCTTTCTGCCCATATTGTCAAATTCGTCTCTATGCCAGTTATCTGAGAACAATAACACTAGGAAGACATGCCAGGTCAGCAAATCTTGGCCTTCGGAGACTGCTGTCATAGAATCATAGAATCATTAAGGTTGGAAAAGACCTCAAGGATCATCAAGTCCAACCCAACACCACTTAACTCACTAAACCATGTCCCTAAGCACCACATCTACACGTTTCTTGAACACCTCCAGGGATGGTGACTCCACCACTTCCATGGGTAGCCTGTTCCAACGTCTGATCACTCTTTCAGTGAAGAAATTTTTTCTCATATCCAGCCTCCTCTTCTCTAGACTAAACAACAATGTATTTACATCTTCATATTCTTCAATGTGATTATGTAAGAGGATAAGGAAGAAAAACCTAAGAACGCCCATACTTCAGACCAAGCTGAGACAATACTGGTAACCTCGAAGTGATGTTGTTTAACAGCTTTGAGTGGTCTCAAGAACATACCAGATACTTGAGAAAGCAGATACTAAGAGAGCACTTTAAGAATACTCTCCCACCAGCTTTTCTGGGATAATTTCTTTAAACAGCAAAGAGGAGTCCTAGATAAGAGGACTGAAAGAGCGGTCATCTGTATCGCTATAGGAGAATCAGCTATACCTAACAAGAAGGATGTGGAAGATTCTGTACATTCATGGCAAACATCTGATCTATTTCTGTGTGAGGCTTTCATCCAAGAGCTTACCTGCTCATAAGCCCAAAGTGTATATATCTGTGTTTTAAGAGCTCGGAGCTTATTTGGGGTAACACTGATTGAATACAGTGATCTCCTGGATCCATTAGTTTACATAGCAGTTCACCCAGGCGTTCCCTGACAAAAGGTCTAAAGAGGGTTAATTTTTCCTCTTCCTTTTGAGAGGAAGGAGGAGAATTAAGCTGTTGGTCATGGGGACATGGAAGGAGATTTAGTTTTGCACTATAAGGGAGCTGATGACCAGCTGGATACCTCTGTCTTTGTGATTGTGCGTCTAGCAGTTTAGAAGAAATTTAATTTTCATAGCACCCAGCATCAGAGCAGCTGGGATCCTGTTTAGAAAATCAACCACCCTAAAGGGTGACATCAGGCAGCTATTGCTGCCTGAAGAAACACTTGCTACCATCTTGTCATTTTGTCAGACAAAATGACTAACCAAAACAAATCAAGAAAATAACCAGCCTCAAACTAAACAAACAGCCTAGTATTGCATCCCAGACACTACCTCCAGCAGACTGTCAAGAAGAAAAACATATACAAGCAGAGACACTTGGCTGAGAAAGTCGTGCTGCCAGGCTTGAAGGTTCAGCCATACCAAACCTGCTCTGCTCGCATGGTGGTGTACAGCAGCAGAAAACTAGGTTGAAGACATAAGTTAAGAGTGCAAAAATAGACCAAGTGCTGCTGTAAGTTTCAACTAAAATGGAAGACTACTGTTACAGCAACTCAACTCACTTGCGAACAAGAAAGACTTTACATCATATATGCTTCCTGAGAGACAGGAGCTCCTAGCAGAATGGAGCACAGTAGATAAAAGGCTGAGACGGCCACTGTGAAGTTGCCATTAAAAAAACACAGTTTAGTACACAGGGAAGCACAGAAAATAAAAGGCTGCAGTGCAGTCTAGATAAGTTGTTTCTCCTGTAGGAAACGAAAAAAAAAAAAAAGTGAAGACTTTTGTCTTTGTTCTGTTTTTAATGCCTGTCAATTATTCCATTTTAAACATACGTGATTTGCTGTTGCCATGTCACCTGCTTATTAAGTAATGGCCATGATTGGAGTCCTGAGGTTACACTGTGCAGAATTCAGTACGCTTGGTTGTATGATTTACATGATTTTACCATCACTGTTCCTTTGATTGCACAATCCTCAAACAAATGAAGAGTTTTCAAAATGGGTTTGTATACACTTCCTATGTGACTGCATGGGTAAATCCACCACATGATGATGGATTCCTTCTCCAAGGACATTTCTGCAAATAAAGTTTTACTCATAAAATGCTTTCAATAAAGAGAGAAAAGGGAATGAGTCAAAGTGAAGTTTGCACTTTTGAGTTAGATAACTATTTGTAAGTAATATTCACCCAGCTCTGTCCAGCCACATCCCCATTTCAGTGAAAGGTTTCAGTGCTCTGACAATGCCAAGAAGTCCCTTCTGCAGTTCTGCAAGTGCTTCTCCTGTTTATTTCACATACAATTTCTTTCAGATTTAATAAAGCCTGCTTAGTTTTAATCTTTTGACCAGCCCCACTCCCTAGAGCTTATTTATATCCTAGATGGTGTGTTATTGTGGTGGAAGTTTCTCCTGTTCTCTTTCAGAAGAATCTCTGCGGACATTTCTGGCTAGATTTTCCACATAATAAGTAACCTCTGCATGAAAAGCAGTTTGTTAAAACTGTCACAATGCAACTTTAATGAAAAGTGATAGAAATCAAATGTAAACATATGAATAAATAAAAATTTTCTACATAACTTGATTAAAAAAATCACCACATAAGGCTTCTCTCAAAGCAGGAGGACAAACTGTTCTTTAAAAGGTCAGTGTATTTGAATTTAAGTGATGGAGAAGTTTGGGGTAACATCTGAGCTCTGATGTCCTAGTGCAACTATTAAAAGCTGCTGGAGAATGTGATTAAATGTAAAGACGAGCTGACAAAGACATAAAAGCCTGGTACACACAGTGGTAGCTGTTGTGGAGGAAAGACAAAGGGAACCTCTACTTCTGTGCAATTGCTATATTGCAACACTCATCAGCCTCTGAAGCCAATCAATCTGTAGCCAAGAAAAAATACTTTCTTGATTTGTTACTTTAGTTGTGTTTGTCTTTCCTACCTCATTTAAAATTCTTGCTTTTAGAAACAAACTTGCAAATATTTACAAAACGAATCATACTAAACAGCAAAGGAGATTAGAGAAATGCTTTGGTACTAAAACAATGTGTTTCACGTAGTCTGATTGTATAATTTAATTTTGTATTAGAAGGGAGATATGTAAATATAAATGGTGAAATGTGACCCAGTTTTACAAGGTTATATTTCAAACAATACAGATGAAATCCAAATGAACTTCTAGTTGCTATGTTTACTCTGGTGAAACTAAATTTCATAAATGTATTAGCACCTGGAGATATTTGGTGATTTCTGAATAACAGTGTTAAAACATTAATAAATCAAAATATTTAAGTGTGGACAAAAAGTATACATTTGGCTCTTAGGGGCTTTTGCTACTGAGATTTATTTTGTTTGATCCTTCACAACACCTACTTCTTTTCACGTAAACACATGTAAAACTTGTGTTAACTATTAGGAAAATCAGTGCTCCTTTTTGTTTCTTAATGGTTTATCAATACTACAGTAATAACAAAAACCATGAGAAACAAGGCTGCACCACATTTGTAGGTAATTAAGACTGTGGTTTATTTCTGTATAAACCACATTTGCAATTTATTGAAAAGTAACGTGGTTTATAAACAAACAAAAATTATTCACATTGTATGCCATTGTAAAAAGATTATCATAACACCAGAACAAAGGCGTGCAGAGAACTTTGCTCATTAAAAATGCATTGGCATTGAAAGTATATCATTTCTAGAGAGAGCTGAAAGATAAGTAGAAAACAGGAAGAGCTTATCCTGTGCAAAGCAGTTACTACAGCTAAAAGAGATTAAATACTTTATGTAAAAAAGCTGCAACATTCCTTGTGCAAAATCACATCAGACATTATCACAGATAAATAATTTTCAGGAGGAAAATAAAAAGACAGAGAAGCCTAATGAAACTGCAATTTGTACAATATCCAGCTCAGCGTAACAAGAGGTCTAAATGATTCCCTGCCCTTGGAAAGAGCAAAAAAAAGAGAGATAGGCACAGGTCACCTGGCTGTGCAGAAGATGTCCAGCAGCCACACCACAAAGACAAAAACAAAGACAAGCTGCACAGGGAAATAGAGATGAGACCTCTCAAGTCTGGCACAACAACCACTCCAGACTGCAGATCCTAACCTTTTCCAGAAATCCAGTCTGTTTACTTCTTTTTTGGTACTTCTTCGAAAAAAAAAAATTAAAAAAAACCAAACAAACAATCCCCATCTCATCTCATTCATCCTAAAAATGATTTATTTTCTAGAGTTACACTCTAGGTATTGGTAGAGCTATTTCAAATAGATTAAAATCATGAAGGTCAATAGAATAGATTCACATTGACTTGAAAGATTCCAAGTCTGTGCCACTAGCTGAGGTACAATACTACCCTGGCACTGCCGGTGATTGTTGTTGTTATTGTTGTTGTTGTTGTTGTAGACCCAGATGAAATGATAATTCACTTTTGTGATCATGTAAGCAAAACTCAATATGAAATAAAAATTAAATTGCAACTGAATGATAATGCCAAGGAAGGCAGTCCCGAATGAAAGTGTGAATGAACTGGACAGACACAGGAGAAGTAGTGACAACTCAATAACAGATGTAAATTTTCTTTCCTGCCCTGGGGCCTTCTCAGCTGAATGGGAGAACTACATTTGGGTCCTGCCAGTACCTTCTGACAGGTTTTTACTAAAAATGCCTAGCCTGTCTGATGCCAAATTCTAAGTACGAGTTTAGGCACCTAAACAAGTGCTAAAGTCTCACCTTCAAGGTGTTTTTAACACAAATCCAAGATACTCTGTTCAGACCACAGTGTTCTCAGAAGTCAATGGGTGTGAAGGGTGCTTCTCTTTGGAGCCTTTGTGTGGTTTGGCCTCTAAAGAATGGCAAGCTTTCTGGAAGAATCAAGCCACCCCTGCAGACTGAGAGGGAAATTGTGGCAACAAGGCTCCAGGATTAGTCACATCCCCATGATATGAAGATCTACATTTTTTCCCCAGATGCAACAGGGGAGTAGTCACATATTTATTGTATTTCATTGGACCCTTGTGAGGGAATTAGTTTAGGTCACTTTTCAGAATGTTCAGTATTTATTAAGTCTGCTCCCACCAGCAGATATTAATTACTATTTTATTTTGTAAACAATTTGTAGAGTTCTCTTCCAGCTGCACTTAAGGTTTTCCAAAGAAAAGAGTCTGCTAGTAGCTTCAGAAATGTCTCACTAAGCCTCCAGTTATTTGTGTCTGTCAACTTCTCCAAGCTGGAAATGGAAGAGTTGCATTAAACATCCCTGTTAACTTTCCAACATGTGACACAAAGCAATTCCTCTGTCTTTGATTAGTTAGAAGTACATCTGCAAAGTTGAGTTTACAATACAGCCATAATCGCAAATGCAGATCTTGTTCTGTCATCTGGACCATACATGTTAGTGTCAACAACAGCAATAAACAATACAAGACACAGCTCACATAAACATTTCAGAAATCATAAGCTTAATCATTGTTCAGAAGTTGGACCAAGCTATGACTAACCTCTTCAGCACTATGAGCCTTTGGCTTACTGGCTTTGAAACATATCCAGAAGAAAGCATATCCAAACCTGAACCTAGAGATGAAAGGGAATTCATGTGGCATAACAATGATGTGAACAGCAATAAACAACTTTAAAAGTTGGTCAACTATGAAACTGAAGTTGTGTTGAATTGCGAGCCTTCCTGAACGGCAATCTCCATCAGCACTGCAAAAACCATTGCTCTTACAGTACAAGATAGTTCTTAAATTCATTTTATTAGCTTCTTCTTCTCCAGTCCATAGGAGTCTGCTGGACTGTCTGTGCTTCTGTCCCTCTAATCTTCGGCTTTCCAAAAGGACTCTGGCAACAGCATCAGTGAGTCAAATTGATTAAGAGGTGAACCTGGGGAGAAAAACACCTGAAACAACGACCAACAGAAAATGTTTGCAGAAAGCAGAGCCTAGAAAATGCCTGTAAAGCTGATCTGTACACATAAATATGAGGTTTTCACATAAAAGTGACAGTGTGACTCATGACAGTATGAGTCAGAGACAGAGCACTTCCAGATTCTGAGGCCAGGTGGATTGTCAGTGCATCCCTACTTGTGCCATCTCCCCACATTCTATTATTTCCAAACACGAAAACCTAGATGTATTGAAAGAGGAAAACCACAGTATGTTTTCTGGTCTGACAGCAGTCTAGACATGTCCTTCGATTATCCTTAGGTTTTTTGGTAGTAAGTAAGACTTTCCAGTGTTTTTTTGGATAATAGACTGAAGTAATGAAAGTTTTTTTCTCCTTATTTCCATACAAAGACATTAGGTCAGAGATGACTAAATGGTAGTATTTCAGGTCCAGCCTGTGAGAGAGCGAAAAGGTTCTTACATGGTGTTTCAGACAAAGCCCATTCCACAGAGGTGTTTCTGTAGCCTCATTCCTCAGTCAGAAGAGTGACAGTCAGCAGAGATCTATACCCTATGACCACCATATGTAACACTGCATGTATTTGAAACAATCATTTACCAGAAACAGCTGTCAGTATTTGGAAAGACAGGGAGGAAACAACTCTTATGAAAGAGAGAAAGAACAACAATCTTTTTAGACTACTGGATGTGAGTAAGCATCCCCATTTCCTCCTTTGGGAGTAAAATAAAGGCCATTGACTCAATGAAGCTAAGAATTATTGCTGGTAGAGAAAATTCTGCCTGTTTTTTTCTTAAGAAAGCAGCAAGCATGAGTTACCTAAAAAAAATCCCTGAAGAATGTATATAATCTATGGTTTGAGTCCATAATTCAGTCCTACAAGACATTGTTGGTGTGAGGAGGGAAAGATAGTCCTCCATTATTTTGTTATCTGCTCCCTGAACTGCTGAGGGTCAAAATACCCTCCAAAATCCCTTAGATAGGCTGATATTTTGCACCAGCATCCAGACACTGGTAGATGAGGGCAGTTTCCCCATCTAATTTGTTAATGCATGTCTCTCACTGCTTTGAGAGCCACTAAATATAAATACCAAAAACAAGACCTAAATTAGCTGCCCTATGTTGACGTAGATTTCAGTAATCACAGTTTGATAGCTTAACAGAAAGTCATTGTGCATGGGTGCTACATTTAAGACATTTCTTCCACAGTCTGCTCTGCGTGATACTCTTATTATGCCCCTGTCTAAACCTTCAGTTAGAATAAAGGTTATCAAAGATTTGTTATTTTAAGGAAATACGTAGTAATCTATATAAAATGACTGAAGCTACAAGGCGCTCTTAGTGACTGGAGTCAGAAAAATACGTTGTAGGGCCTCATTCAGACCAAGATAACAATACAGCATCACTGAAACTGAACTCTAAGGTACTTATAGTTATGAAGCTACCACTTAAAACAGGAAAGACACTGATAACTCTGAAAGTTTATTAAAATAGTTGATACTGCATGACCAGTTGTCAAACTGATGATTGTGTCTGTTCGCTGCAAAGGTAAAAAAGCTACTATTGTCTTTTCTGCCACCTTCTCATGCAGAGTCCAGTGCAACTCCTGTTTTGAGGATTTCTGAAACATCTGCTACTTAGCATTGTTAGTACAGAAGTTTCCAAGAACAAAAGATTTCTTCAGATACTTTAAAACTTTTCAGACAAGAAGCCCAAGGAAGCTGGAAGATTCAAATACAGTAGAATGACTTTCACCACATCTGCAGCAAAGCAGAGCCACGACAGTGAAAGGTACCTAAAAAGAAAGAAAAAATCTAACCATTGTGCTTGACTTTGTTGACTGCCTTTCCTATGAGATGTGAAAATACACAAAAGTACACATATCACTTTTTTTTCTGAGTAAAAAGCAGAGAATTCAATTGATCTTGAATTAGTTGCATCAAATTAATTCAAATAATTCTTGTGTATGTACATCCTGGATTGTGTCCTTTTCTTTCCTCAGCAACAATCACAAGCCTCCAGAATCTGGATGACTGGGAGCATGAGATGGTTATGACAAAGGTATGAAATAAAAATAGTTTCTCAGAAATTATTGTCTATTTTGAGATTAAAGCCAAAAATCACCAACCTGTGAAGTCAACTGTAAAAAACAATCATCACTAATCAACACAAAATCATTGTCCTCATGTTTTCTGAAGCAAGACGGCTCATCACAACTATTTTATCATGAGACTGTAATAAAAATTGATAGCTGGCAAGTTTCTATGACAGACAGTGGAGACTAGAGAGACTGATTGCTCTAAACAATACATGTTAGTGGAACAGTTTGCCAATTCTTCAAAGGCAGGCTAATTTATGAGCTTTCCAAGTTAAAATCAGGGGGTGGGTTCCTTTCTGGCCCAGAAAAGATGAGGTAGAATACAGAAGCATTGAATCATAGAATCATACAATGGTTTGGGTTGGAAGGGACCTTAAAGATCATCGAGTTCCAACCCCTCTACCGTGAGAAAGGACACCTTCCACTAGCCCAGGTTGCTAGGTTTTACTCAACCTGGGCTTGAATAGCTGCAGGGATGGGGCATCCACAACTTTTCTGGGCAACCTCTTCCAGTTCCTCACCACTCTCACAGAAAAAAACTTCCTCCTAATATCTAATCTAAGTCTATCCTCTCTCAGCTTAAAGCCATTACCCCTTGTCCTATCACTACACTCCCTGACAAAGAGTGCCTCCCCATCTCTCCTGCAGGCCCTCTTCAGGTACTGGAAGGTTGCTATTAGGTCTCCCCAGAGCCTTCTAGTCTCCAGGCTGAACAACCCCAACCCTTTCAGCCTGTCCTCATAGGGGAGGTACTCCAGCCCTCTGCTTAATTTTGTGGCTCTCCTCTGGACTCTCTCCAATAGGTCCAGGTGGTTTTTATGTTGGGGGCCCCACATCTGAACACAGTACTCCAGGTGGGGTCTCACAAGAGCAGAGTAGAGGGGCAGAATCACCTCCTTCAACCTGCTGGTCATGTTTCTTTTGATGCAGCCCAGGACACGGTTGGCCTTTGGGGCTACAAGTGCACATTGCCAGCTCATGTTGAGCTTCTCATCAACACTCCAAGTCCTTCTTCTCAGTGATGCTCTCAATCCTTCTCCTGCTCTTGATTTGCTAAAGACCACACTTGTTAGCCTGCCAGTCATGCTGATTTTTCTACTCCACTTTGCTTTACAGTGGAAGTTGAAAGTGATTGGAAAGTGGTCGGATTTCTGTTTATGGGCAGACTCTTGGTTCTACTCTAATTTTTTAATATGAGGTAATGATTTAAATTGTCTGTGCATTAAAGAGATAAGCCAACTGAAAATGCTATCCTAGCTGCTGAAAACTATGGATTAAGAAAAAGTAACTTGTGTTACTTTGAGTAATTTTGTCTGACATTTAGTGTTTTTTTAATACTTTGGTATTTAGCACCTACTACCTTTTCTGAAAATCAATAAGATTAATTCATGACATTACTTTTTTTAATGTTCTCAGCCAAAAGCAGGATAAGCCCAACAAGATATTTTTCGTATTTTATCCAGAACCAGTCATGTTGGTTGTAAATGTTGTTCATGAAACAAGTAGTTGTGGTGACAGATCATGTTTGTATCCATCTGCTTTTCTTCTGTGTCCAGGACTGGGCAAGAAAAATACATAAAAAAGGAGACAAACTACAGTAGATAAAATAACACTCATAGCAAATGTAATTTTTTGACATAATGAGACGGTTTGGAAATGACCTAGCCTTATGAGCTGTTGCAGATAAACTGCACGTGGTGTGAAATCCCCCTTCCCACATCAGCTACTGGGTTACAAGGGATAGATCTTTGATGACAGAATAGCCAACAAGGAATGCACGTGATAGACTTTCATACCAGCCCTGTGTGGCCTCAGTGAGTTGCCTTGATTTGAAATATTTTTTTTTTTACTTCTAAAGGTTAGTAAGGATTCAGTTATTTATCTGGGGACTTGACAAGGACAATAATAAATGATTTTGTGAGAATGAGCAGTAGCTTTCATGCATAAATATTTTCAAGGGCTTGTCAAAATTGTAAACTTTCTTCAAGAAAATATTTGGTCAAAGACATTACATGGAGCCTGCAGCACATAGACAATCTTGTGATGGGTAGTTGTAAGTGAGAACAGATTGTTAAAACAAGTCTTTAATCAGATGTGGAGATGTCAGAACTGCTTAAGATTTAAAGAAGTCAACAAATCAATAATTCTCTATCGCAGTTTTAATTCAATTCAGTGCTGAACACTAGTGATTAGAAAATAAGAGACTTTTAAATTAATATTGAAACCTTCTGTTCTATCAGCATGAGTCACATATCCACAAGGAACTCATAGTATTCATGGGAAAAGTAATATTTTATGACCTATGCAAATCAAGCAGAAACTATTTTAAATGAACCATTTATTTCTAGACATTTCTAAGGTCTTAAACTTTCCAGAAATTCCTTTTAAAAATTTGATAGTATTATTCCTATATTATCTCTTTATTTCCTCATGTTAGTCTTATAATCTCATGCGTATTACAGAAAAAGAAAACCTTCTTATTTTAATTTTCATGTGCTAATGACACAGAAATTTAACTCAGTCTTTCTTTGTTCATCATCCTAAATCTCTGTATTCGAACCACACTCCATCGTCAACCTTACATATTCCTTTCCTGGAAATTGTATTGTTTATAATTAGTAATTTTTTGACGTGACATTTTTGAAGTGAAACCATACAAATGTGGGTAACTCAGTAACGCCAACTGTTGCCTTAACATACATCTTTTCTATAGTTAGGTAGTCTATACATATACCTTAAAATTCTGCTTTGCTATGATACCAAGAAAAGGAAAATCAACTAAACAAGAAGTGGTACATAGCCCTCTTGACGGTTAGGCTGCTGAAACACTGACACTATTGAGCATCTTGCCATTTGTATGTCTTTAACTTTCTTCTTTTCTTTAACTTTCTTCTGTCCTTTTGTCTGCACAGGGGACAGGGCTTGCTTTCTTGTTTAAAGGACCCCACAGCTCCCAGCAAAATGGGGCTTTAGTCCATGGCTGGGGCTCCTAAGGCTGATGATAACAGAAATTAAAATAGATGTTTGCAATCAGAGAAACTGTATGGTGATTTTGAGACAAATATATTTTAATCACCTGTAAAAGTTTGTGTCTTTGTTCCAAACAAGTGGTACACATAAATAAACAGTAACTCCATTGAAGTCTATTATGTATATAAAGAGCAATTCCATTCAAATACATGAGGTTATACCAGTGAAAAACATTTTATTTGCATGCTCATTCTTTGGTGCACAACCGAAATAATTAGCATCTTCCACAGGTGTGAGACCACTTAAGGAACCTGAAGGCACACAAGTCCATGGGATTTGATGAGGAGCATCTGTTGGTCCTGAAGGAAATGGCAGACATAGTTGCTAAGCCGCTATCCCTCATATTTGAGAAGTCATGGCAGTCCTGGGAAGTTCCTGCTGATTGGAAAGGGGGAAATATAAACCCCATTTTTAAAAAAGGAAAATGAAGACCTGGGGAACTACAGTCCAGTCGATCTCACCTCTGTGCCTAGCAAGATCATGGAGCAGATCCTCACAGAGATTCTGCTGAAGTACATAGAAAATGAGGAGGCCACTGGTGACAGCCAGTGTGGCTTCACCAAGGAAAAATCATGCCTGACAAATTTAGTGGCCTCCTACACTGGGGCTATAGCATTGGTGGATAAGGGAAGAGTAACTGTCATCATCCACCTGGATTTGTGCAAAGCATTCAACACTGTCCCACATGACATTCTTGTCTCTAAATTGGAGAGACATGGATTTGACAGTTGGACCACTCGGTGGATAAGGAACTGGCTGAATGTTTGCAACCAAGGAGTTGTGGTCAATGGCTCAATATCCAGGTGGAAACCAGCAACGAGCGGCATTCTTCAGGGGTCATTATTTGGACTGGTGTTGTTTAACATCTTTGTTGGCAACATGGACAGTGGGATTGAGTGCACCCTCAGCAAGTTTGCTGATGATGTCAAGCTGCATGATACGGTCGACACACTGGAGGGAAGGGATGCCATCCAGAGGGACCTTGACAGGCTTCAGAGGCAGGCTCTTGCTAACCTCATGAAGTTCACCAAGGTCAAGCACAAGGGCCTGCACCTGGATCAGGGCAATCCAAGCACTAATACAGGCTGGGCGGAGAATGGATTGAGAGCATCACTGAGGAGAAGGACTTTGAGTGTTTGTTGATGAGAAGCTCAACATGAGCTGGCAATGTGCACTTGTAGCACAGAAGGCCAACCGTGTCCTGGGTTGCATCAAAAGAAGCATGACCAGCAGGTCAAGGGATGAGATTCTGCCCCTCTACTCAGTTCTCATGAGACCCCACGTGGAGTACTGCATTCAGCTCTGGAATACTCAGCACAGGAAGGACACGGACCTGTTGGAGCAGGTCCAGAGGAGGGCCAGGAGGGTGATCAGAGGGCTGGAGCACCTCCTTTATGAGGACAGGCTGAGGGAGTTGGGGTTGTTCAGCCTGGAGAAGAGAAGGCTCTGGGGAGACCTAATAGTAGCCTTCCTGTACCTGAAGAGGGCCCACAGGGGATATGGGGAGGCACTCTTTATCAGGGAGTGTAGTGATAGGACAAGGGGTAATGGCTTTAAGCTGAGAGAGGATAGACTTAGATTAGATATTAGGAGGAAGTTTTTTTCTGTGAGAGTGGTGAGGAACTGGAAGAGGTTGCCCAGAAAAGTTGTGGATGCCCCATCCCTGCAGCTATTCAAGCTCAGGTTGTATGAGGCCTTGAGCAACCTGGGCTAGTGGAAGGTGTCCCTTCTCACGGTAGAGGGGTTGGAACTCGATGATCTTTAAGGTCCCTTCCAATCCTAAACATTTTATGATTCTATGCCTCTAAGGAAGTCTGCCAACAGAGAACCTGGCTCAAAGATCTTTTTGCTGATAAAGGTTTTCTTTCATACTGACACAGAATCATCCTGAACCTTTCCTTTTATTTTACATGAGGTAGAGGGTAAAATGCAATTGCCATAGTAGAGGTGGTTAGGTATATTTCAACAAAACTTTTTGCCTTTCAGAAAACTGAGCCTTCAAAACCAAGCTACCACACCGATATGGGAAAAAAAATACAGAACAGTTTCTCTGTTCTGATAACTATAAGCAGAAAAGTCATAGAATCATATGCAGGTTGGAAAGAATATCAGGTGGTCCTCAGTGCATCAGCCTGCTCAAAGTGACATCACTGAGGAAGCATGGTCTTGAAAAGCTTCAGGGATGCAGACCACACAGCAGACCACACAGCCTCTGTGGGTAAACTGCTCTACTCTGGACTGTCCCCATACAGAAAACATTTTGCCTTTACGTCCATTCTGGACTTCTCTTGATTCAACGTATGCCTGTTGTCTCCTGTCCTGCTGCTACGCACTAGTGCAGAGATCCTGGCCTTGTCTTCTCAATAATCTGCCTGTTAGTAGGGGAAGGTTGCTCTTAGCCTTCTCCAGGCTGAAGCAACCACATCTCTCAGGGTTCCCTCTCAGGGCAGGTGCTCCAGCCTCTGATCATCCTGGTGGCCTTTCACTGGGCTCACTTCAATTTGGCAATGTCTACCTCAGATTGCAGAGACCAAACCAGAGGACACAGTGTTTAGGTGTGGTCCAAGACATTGCGAACTCGAGAGGAATAATCACCTCCCTCCATATCCTGGCTGTGCCCTTGTTTATACAGCACCGGATGGTGCTGGCCTTTCCTGCTGCCCCCCCACCCCCCCCCCCAGGTGTCTCACTCTTATGCAGCTCGCTGTCACTCCCAAAGCCCCAGAAACTTGTCTGCAAAGCTGCTGCTCAGGCAGCCAGTACCCAGCCTGGAGTATCACAAAGGGTAGGGTATCATAGAATCATAGAATCATAGAATCATAGAATCATAGAATGGCCTGGGTTGAAAAGGACCTTAAAGATCATCTAGTTTCAACCCTCCTGCTCTTGGCAGGGTTGCCAGCCGCTAGATCAGGCTGCCCAGGGCCCCATCCAGCCTGTCCTTGAATGCCTCCAGGGATGGGGCATCCACAGCTTCTCTGGGCAACCTGTTCCAATGTCTCACCACCCTCTGAGTAAAAAATCTGCCTTCCCAGGTATAACTGGCAATGTACGACTTTGCCTTTTTCTCCTGATATGCCCATAATTTTCCTGAGCACAAGAAAAAAGCTTGTATGATACTGTCCTTAAAGACCCACAAGATTTCATCATCTTTGCCTTTCAGTGCTGTCTCTTGGGACCCCACATGCCAGTCTTCTGAATGAGTCTGCTACTCACTTTCCTCACTCCCTCCAGGTTCTTGATCTCCACTACTTCATAGCTGCCACAGTCAAGGCTGACACTGATTATCATGTTCCCAACCACATCTTCTCTGTTACTGAGTAGGAGATCCAACTGCGCTTCACCCTTGGTTGGCACCAGGAAGTTACTTTTTACACCCTCCAGAAGTCTTTTCAACTGGTTGCATCCTACCATATTGCCCTTTCAGCAGACTTTAGGGAACTTAAAGTTCTCCCCAAACAAAGTTTGTGATATAGAGACTTCCTCCAGTTGTTCAGAGAAGATTTTTTTACTTCATCACCTTGGTTGGATGGCAAGACAAAATGCAACAAAATGCTCTAAAATTACAGAAATATTTTGATTTATAACAGTAAATTTTTCTGAGTCGCTTTGTATGCTTTTTCAATTTCACCCTTTCATCTTAATTCAGATCAATGAGTTTATTTTAAAACCTTGAGTTACATCCTAAGATTAAAAAAAAAAAAAAGTAAACAAAAGCCCAAAAGCCAATATCCTTTGTTTTCTCAATGCATCTTGAAGAACAGACTCCAAGAAGTTCCCTGAAGAGAACTGAAATAAGAGTTCACTGAACTGAGCGGAGTGAGCCAGAGAAGGAAGTCTGTGAAAATGCAGTTGTGTCCTGACAGCGGCTTCATTTTTTTCTCATATGGAAACTTTTCCTCAGCGTTGATTACCTGTTCTGCATCACACTGCTCTTTATTACATAAATAATAGGTTTACACTCTTGTAACCTCCAAAAGGCCAACAAAACATTAGGAAATGTCTCCTACATATGTTCCTTGCCTGTATTTCTGTTTGCCAGTCAGTATGCAGGGAAGAATAAATAGCCTAAAAGAGAACTGGGAGAGGACTAGCAAGAAAAATCTGGCCACAAGAGAGGAAACAACCAAACAGGCCAGGTCTGTTATACTTATTGGACTCTGTTCTGCAGCTGGCAAAACATTAGAAAATAAACACTGTTTCCTGATATTTTAATTTCCCATTGGAGTTTACTACAGTAAACTTTGCTTTTGGTTAAAACATGTTTTGAAGATTTATTTGCTTTGTATAGCCAGAATAAAAAATCGTTAGGAAACAACCCTTACACATGCTGGTTGGAAAAGTTTCCCTTTCTTCGTGTTCAGATGACCTTGCAAGTCTTGTCATCACTGTTGGGGAAGAAACTACATCCCTGCATAGAAAGATACATTTAATGGATACATTACCACCAGCCCTCGTAGTGAACTTTGGAGAACCAAGTCAGCCTTCACATACTGATAGGAACATTGATACGAACTGAAATGAAGTCTGTATGAATAATACAAGACAGATGTTTGCTCACTGTTACCCAACTAATCCTAGCCATCACAACAGCATGTGGCAAACACCTGCTAAGCCTGGATGTGTCTCAGATGTGCTCCTAGACACTGAAGAAAATTTCTTGTAGCATAATGCGGTAAACTAAAAAGCATAAAACGCTTCTAATGACAAGATATTTGTCTCAAACTGTGTAAAGAATTTGTCTCTTCCAGTCACAAGCTCCTGGGGGTTTTTTTTAAATGTGTACTGAAGACTCAAGCAGTGCTCAACACTTTTGTAAAGCAAACTTCCTTCATGCACAGAAGCACTGAAGGAGCCTTTTTCTTCAAGCCAATCATCACACGAGAGTACCAGGGAACAAGGTCTTATCCATTCATATGGTAAGACCTCAATCACTCTACAGCCCAGCAGCAGCGTAATAAAGAAGGACAAAACTTTGAATCCAGCAGAAGTGATGATAACATCCCTCCTTCCTTCCCTACCTTCCTGTTTCTCTCCCTGCTTCCCTCCCTCCCTCTCACTTCAGCAGCAGCACTTCTGTCTTTTCTTCCCATTGTCCTTTCAGACATTTCTATAAACACAGACAAAAGTCATTGTTCTGAATTTATGCCTCACAGACTCATTTTGCCCAATGATGACATGTGAGCAGCCATTACTTCATCAAAATATGGGTGGGGTGAGAGAATATTTGAATTAAGTGCAAATAAATTATGAGTTACCAATGCATAGTGCCCAAAATGGAAACAATCCTGTCCCCAAATAGGACGTATCTTGGCATAGATAAAGTCCAATTGCAGTTGTCTTGGAAGTATAGGAAAAATAACAGAGCAAGATAGAGTAGGTAAGAGAAAACACCAGACTGTTCCACACAGAGACATGTTGGGAGTTAACTCTGCTAAGAGGAGTGTGATGTCTCTACAGGACTTTCCAAGGGTTGGCTAATGATGTCTCCTAAACTGTTCAACTATTTCACTGGCAAGTCCTTGATTTTTTTATTCAAACCTTTCCAATGGCACTCCACTTCATGTACTCCAGTTGATCTTGTAATCAGATAATTTTCTACATTTTGCATTCTATTCTTACAAAACAAGAAACAAACTAGCACATGGGAGGAAATTACATGCATAAATAGAAAGCAGAAGTGCTTGTTTTGCAAATAGTAGTGCAAACACCAGAGAGCTTAATTTTCCTACGAAACATGATTTTTGCATGAGCTAAACTGCGTGAGTTTTCGTGAAGTTTTTTCCAGTTTAAATGCACAGGAGAGGTGAGTCAGGCTATCACTCACTCTTTATCCTGTTGATCTCGAAATATCTCTTTATATACTTGATTGATTAAAGTATAAATTCAAGGACAAAGTAAACCAATAATATATTCAAACAAGGAACATATTTTCACAAATGTTACAAACCACGTAAGAAAAAGAGTTGATACAACTGCACAGTTATTTGTTCAGGATAACACAAACAATAGAAAATGCTCCTCATTAAAATGTTTTTCTAATTCTGTGCTGAGATTATCATTTTTTTGTGTATGTTGATCTAGCCAAACAGATTGCCTATTCTTTAGCTTGTATTCACCAAAGGATTGTAATGATGAGAAATAGCATCATCCCCCTTTTTACAGATTGAAACCTAGGCAGACAGACTAGCAAAAACATGGGCCATGGCCTTTCTATGGCTTTGGATGAGATCTTCAGTTCACACAGATTATTACTATTACCCGCTCTCCGGAGACATGGTAGCCACTTTTACCCGGCCTGTTGGGAACAGCCCTTGATTATCAGGGAACCAAAGACATAATTGACCCCACTACAGTCAGTATGACAAAGAAAAAATTGTCTGGAGAGGAATAAATGTAGTTAATGTCTGTTACAGATACTCTGCCACAAAAGGCTTATTTTCCAAACTAGGAAAATTTTGAAAAACAGTGATAAGAAGATACTTAAACAAGAAAACACAATTTAGCATCACAATGCTTGAAAGTCTAACTTACTATAAAGAAGGATCATTTTTCACAAGGAAAATGATGTATTTGTCTGAAAACCTCTTAGTATAACAGCAAGGTGAAAACAGAAAAAAAGAATCCAAAAAAATAAATAGCTAGCCATCAGTATATAGGAGGCTCATGAGCAATATTATAAACATTTCTGTCTGGAGTAATATGGATAAAGAGGATGATTGGTGGGATGTTATTTAACTTGTTGTTCAAAAATATAGCAGTAGTTTAGCTCTTTAGTAGAGGCAAATTATAAAGTAATTCATAAGGATGAAGAAGAATCAACAAATGCAAATCCATACAATAAATCTTCCTGTTCTGCATTTGTAAGGAAATGGGTTTATATACTTACATCATATCAGATTAAGAGTGTGTTTTCTGCAAATAAGAACGTGTTGTGGTCTGATTGTGCTAGCAGCAGCGAGAATATCATACAGCCACTCACTCACCTTCCCCCCTCCCAGGGAATGGGGCAGAGAATTAAAGGAGTAAAGGGAAAAGAGACTCATGGGTTGAGATAAGAACAGTTTAATAACTAAACTACAATAAAATGACAAGTAAGAATTATAATAATAATTGCAATAATGATAATAATAATATACAAATATACAAGTGATGCACATTGCAACTGCTCACCGCCCGATGATCAAGGCTCAGCTTGTTCCTGGCCAAGACCCTTGAGCAGGGAGAGTCCCAAAACCGCAATCCCAGAAAAGAGACAAGAGTCCAAGAGTCTGAGACTCTGAGAGCAAGAGCTAATCACGGGGCAAAGAGAGACCCACAATCCAGAGAACAAACTTCCAGACAGATCCTCATCTATATACTGGGCATGATGTGCATGATATGGAATATACCATTGGGCAGTTTGAGTCTCAATCCTAAACCTATGGTCAAATCTTCGGCCAGTAATTGTGGGCTATGCTCCCTCCCAGCTTCTCCTGCACCTGCAGACACTGACACAGCAGGGTAGCTGAAAGTCCTGGTAACGGCTGTAAACATCAGTATGTTATCAGCCTTCTCAGCACAAATCCAAAACACTGAAGCACCTGGAAACAGTCACAGAGGAATTAGGATGTCTCCCCAAAAAAAGGTGACGGGATCAATAATTCAACTGAAGTGCATCTGCACCAATGCATGCAGCATGGGCAACAAACAGGAAGAGCTGGAAGCCATGACACAGCTGGAAAGCTATAATATAGTTTCAATCACAGAAACATGGCAGGATGACTCACACAACTAGAGTGCTGCAATGGACAGCTATGAACTCTTCAGAAGGGATAGGGAAGGAAGGAGAGGCTGTGTGATAGTCCTGTACATTTAGGAGTGTTTCAGCTGTCTAGAGCTTGACATTGGTGATGAAAGGGCCAAGTGTTTATGGGTAAGAATCAGGGGAAAGGCCAACAAGGCAGCTATCATGGTGGGAGTCTGTTATAGACCACCCAGCCAGGATGAAGAGGCAGAAAAAGTATTCTATAAGCATTTGGGAAAAGTCTCTCAACTGCTAGCTCTTGTTCTCAAGCAGAACTTCAACTTACCAGATGCCTGCTGGAAATACAATACAGTGGAGAGGAAACAGTCTAGGTGGTTTCTGGAGTGTGTGGAAGGCAACTTCCTGACACAGTTGGTGAGCGAGCCATTGAGGGAAGGTGCCACTCTGGACCTGATGTTTGTGAACAAAGAAGGACTTGTGGGTGATGTGACGGGTAGAGATTATCTTGGGCACTGAAATCTTGAAATGATAGACTTTCTGATTCTCAGAGAAGTAAGGATTAGGATTAGATAAGGGTTAGCAGAACTGCTACCTTGGACTTTCAGAGGGCAGATTTGGGCCTGTTTAGGGGCCTGGTTGACAGAGTCCATTGGGAGGCAATCCTGAAAAGCAAAGGAGTCCTTGAAGGCTGGACACTTTTCAAGAAGGCAATTTTAAATGCATAAAAGCAGGCCATCCCCGCGTGCTGAAAGACTAGCCAGCAGGGAAGAGAGCTGACCTGTCTGAACAGAGAACTTTGGCTGGAACTCGGGGGGGGGGGGGGGGGGGG
>WKFP01013883.1:251743-280841 GCA_011057875.1 Pterocles orientalis
GGGCAAGCTCTCTGCCTGGTGGAGACCATGACAGAAACAGCGGTCACAGACTACAAACGGATACGTTGGACTCACGAGCGAGGAGGGCAGAACTCCTGTGCCCTGCCGCACAACCTCCCACACCCGCCGCAGCAGCACCTGGTCTCTAGTTCTTCCCTCTTCCTCAGAGGAACCCTGCCTGCTTGCTGGGCTCCTAGGGTCGCTTTGTAAGGCTTCTGCACCCGGCAAAACTTCAGCGACCCACTACCCGAGCCACAGGTGATGCTCCTGACTTGCGTATGCGCTCTCCGCCCTCCCGGCGAAAATTTAAGGACAGGGGGAGGGTGGCTGTGTTTGCTAGTAAATGCATAACGACAATACAAGTTTGTTTATAATTTTCCTTTTATATTTGCTTCAGGGATTCTTTGGCTCTAAGGCAGAAACAACATTCTAGTCAGGCCCAGACAAGCCTGTAGCCCAGGATGAAGTTCTTGTTTTAAATATAAATTATAGTGGTTTCATTTCAACTTTATTTTATGGTCAAGGAAGGAACTAATGAACAAACAAGGGACAGAAAGAACAAAGAAACTTTAACTCTGCTTAGGACACAGGACTTTGCTGTAATGGTTTTCATAAGGACAAAAAGATTCTTTGCTCCAGAAGACCGGCAAAGGTCCTAGTCCATATTTGCAGGTCTTGAATCCCTCATTTCCGGTAGCTATAGAAACAGGAAAAAAAAGAATGAAAAATATTTGCAAGGATATACACATACGGGGATTTTTACTTATTAGGAAACAGATACTTTTTTGAATGTTTGCTGTTTTTCAAATACTTTTTGAATACTTCTGCTTCGCCCATTTTTTTTCTGTAATCACTGGTTTTCCACCTTTATATCTGTTTTCCCTCAACCCTTACTTCTGGACTTTCTGGCTTTCTCTGTACTTCCCAGGTGTTAGATTCACTTTACTCTCTCCTGTACAGAACTTTGGCTCTTTCTAATTTTCACTTTGATGAGACCCATACCTGACCCTCAGGTTGACAGGTGCTCTTCACACTGGACTTGCCAAGCCCTGAAGCATTTAGCCCACCCTGTTTCAATATCCATCCCAGCCTGTCTAGATTCAAAGCACCAGCTGCTAAAATCTCTGGACCACATCACAGCCCTGCAGGGCTCTCCAGCTCTGCAGATACGGAGTGGGCAGGACCTGGGTCAGTGGGACTGATGCTGCCCACCCACTCACCCCTACCACAGCACAACTTCTGCCCATGCATGCTTCATGGAGACGTGTTCCCCAGCCCCCTTGCACCCTCCCACTGCCCTCAACTGCTCTTACAAGCACAAGGCACATGTTCTGAGACTTCCCGCAAGCAACCTTCTCGTTTTTCCCCTGAATGCTTCCTGACAGTCATAAATCTCCTGAAGGCTCAGTATCCCTCCCTCTTTAGGATCCTCGTTTGTGTGCAGCTTAATTATGTGAGGGTCTTTTCTGAAGTTGTTGGAGCTTGCTGTGCTTTTATAAGTACTTTGTGCATTTGTTTTTATTCACAAAGCACACAGATTACAGCAAATAAAATAAATTACAGCTAGGATGTCTGCACTCCCAAGGGTCACATCTCAAGCAATTGGCTGGTCAAGGCAGCTTCTTTTGTTCTGAAATGCTTACGAGCCTTCAATTCAAGACACCAGGGGATTCAGCAATTCCCAGAAGCAGCCTGTACAGACACATATCTTCCTATTGCTTATTTTTGGTATGTCACACGCAATAATGTCTCGGGCACTGGAGCAGGGAAGGGAGAGGACTGACAAGGACTCCTCCATGCCCTACAACCTGGAACCGCATCTCTGTGCCCAGAACTAGGAGGAGACTCCATCTCACCAAACTGAGTACAAAAAGGAGGAAAAGGAAAAACCTGTTTGGCAGCCTGCAACATTGAGCATCTTCCTCAGTTTTAATTCTTGATGCAGGTAATGCACTACTTGCCAAAATGTTCCTCTTTCCATCCCTAAGAACTCTCACACCCCTGAAAACAAAAGGGTGAACGTACACAGTGCTGACAGGCACGTTTTGTGTTTGGATTCTGGGACTTTTAGCTTGCAGCACTCTTGCTAATTTTATTCTCTTGGCATCCCACTGATTGTGTTTAGCTCTAGGCCTTCAAAACTTTTTTTTTCACCTCAGTGTTTATTTTCACTAGGAAATAGAAGTAAGAAAATTTGAACCATGGAGATCTCTCATATCAGCTATGAAAAGTAGGTTAAACTGGCTTTTGTGCATCCAAAGACTGTAACCTAACCCCTGCATTTTTGCCTTTGTTTTTGCCCTTGGCTTAAAGTCCTATTCATCTGCAGAAAGAGCAGGGAACTCCCAATTACTCTAGGATGAAAGGATGGTTTCATCTTCCTTCCTTCTTTTTTTTAAATGGTAGTGGACAATGATTTCTGTTCTCTTAAATGACAGAGAAAGTATTTCCCCTTGTCCAGCTTCCTTCTTCAGTTATTCCTGAACTAGGAAGAACATACTCTGCCTAGTAGCGTAATTTCACAATAAGTGCAGCAGGGAGAAGCCGCATTGTGTGCAATGGAGAAATGATAGTGACAACTTGAGCCACTTCAGATTAATTCATTTTAAGATGTATATAACAATAAGGTGAGGTTCTGGAGACTCCCTTTTTTTGAAAATACTGTCCATGCATAAATGTCTCATTTTCAGTGGAAATGCTCCTAAGGAGCTTTCTCAGTCAAGAATCACACTAAAAGTGAATTTCTGAAGAGAACTTCACTGAAGAGTAATTCCCATAGATGGATCACTTGCTGGGAATATGTGTGAGGTTTCAGATGGAAACTTTCTGCCCTGGAAATGTCAGATTTACCAGGATGCAAGTGTTGTTTTACACCTACCTGGTATATAGGGACAGTTATTGATCTCTTATAGCAGCTAAAATTTTGTTAACTAAAAAAATTCACAGAACTGGTGGTTCATACATCTACTGATAAGTCTGAGGAAGCCTCAGTTCCATTTTTGTAGACTTACACCTCTCTAAATACGCTGAATGGCCATGCATTGAGAATAATAAAATGTAGATAAGACAAGGCTCTACAGAATTTATCATCCAGGCCAGCAAATTTTAACATTGCCTATATATTTCTTAGCAAGTTTCACAAAATTGGAGTATGTTCATTGTCCATGTTTCAAGTCAAATGAGATTCTCCATTTATTGTAACATCTTTTTTCACCCTGCTGAGTCTCAAAGCATTCTGCCAAGTTCTTCCCTGATTTATAACCACTCAGTTCTCAGAATGGCATGGTTAGATCCAGAATCTGTTGAATTATTTGAGGAAACTGCCTGAAAGCCAGCATTTCTCTGAAAATAAGACAGATCTAGTCAAAAGCTTCAAGAGTATTAATAGAAGTACCAGGCTGTAACTCTTTGAAATATACAACCCAGCTATTTAAGCTGGTGTAGACGGGGTAGGGGAAGCAGAAGTCTGCCTTTGGGCTTAAAAACAAAAAAACGAACCACCAACAAAAATATGGTTGGGCGTTATTCAAGGCAAAGTGACTGCACACATGCATCTGAGCCTCCCTCCTGTGCAGAGAGGGTCAGTTTTACCCCACTGTCCAAAAGGAGCAACAGGGTGCCATTTTTTGGGAGAAGAGGAGAGCTATCAATCCTTTCAGTAATCATAGGATCTGCAAATAATAACCTACAGGCTCCTCTGTTCCAACCACCTTTTGTTGGTTGTCCCTTTTGTATTTCTACCAGCATTTTATCTGGTCTGGCTTTTCATGTTCCAGGGGACAGAGTCTCTGCTCTCCCCCAAGGGGATTATTCCACAGCTAATAGCTCTCCTCCTCTAAATGTCTCCTACTGCTCTTAGCTAACTCTCCTACTGCTAAGCCATTGTAAATAATTCCTCTGTATTTTTGATGGATCCATCTCCACATATGCTCATGCATAAGGTTACCATAGTTTCTCCTCTTTCAAGAGTTTAGTCATATTTAAAAGCTTGATTCTTCAAGAAGAATGTCTGTGCTGAATTTCCTCAGCAGCCCTCCTCAGTACTGAATTCCCCCTCCTGTCAGCATCACACTGGCAGCACCATTTGGTGCAGTGCATTGCCCAGATGATACTTCAGGTGCAATTACAGCACCTTACTGGCAGAAGGGCTGTTACTGCCTCCCTTTTTGACTTGAGTCTGTACACAACCCTATCCACCAACATGTTTCTGTGCACATATTTATGTATTATATCCACAAACTGAGTAACAAGACAATCAGCGAATGCTGAAAAGGAGTTCACTGTCATTTGTTTGTTGTAAGGCCTCAACAGAGCAGCAGTAGGTAACCAGCTCTTTCATGCCTGTAAATTATTATTTGAGACTCAGCACACTGGCTTCTTCATACATATTTTGTCATTTAGGCAGAAAAAGAAAGTGACAAATGTTCAATGGAAAAGTCTAGTTTACATTGCACAACCAGCTAACTCTGGACCAACACCCACTCTAGCTCCCTGCCTCTCACTGGGTAACTATTTCAGGTTATCTTTCTACAGTTTTAAGTGGTTTACATTTTTGTACCTAAGTAAAGAAATTTTTTTCAATCTCTCCGCCTTCTGTTGTAGTTGTTCTGTACTCTCACTATGTAGTCAGTTCCTCCCAGGCACTTAGATATTACTCATAAATGTTGACACCAGGATCCTTACTTCCTCTCTTCAGTCACCAATTAAAGTACCAGTTCAGACTCACGATAATTCTTGATCCTAGTAAAGATCATTAAAGAGACCTCCTACTAACACAGCATTTTCCCAGAAGCCATAACCTTTGCTTTTAGCTCTTCACAGGAAGGACATTGTCAGAGATGCAAGCTTTACTAGCCGGCCTGTTTCCAAGAGAAGAACCATGGTATGGGGGAAAGGATAACATATCTAAAAATATGTTTCATCTTCTATAATCTTAAGACTTCACGATGAAAATATCTCTGAAAGTCTTTCACTAGCTATGAAAAGATCCCTAGGACTTCTAGCTAGAAAAAGATCCCTGCAGTTTTAAGCAGTGATTTCAGAAAGAAATAGAAACAGATCTTTAGAGCTTGATTCATGCTAAGCAGGAGGCTAGCACTGCTATAAGGGAAGACCTCTAAAGAGGGAGCTGTGCAAAGACGCAACTAGAAAGAGAATGCATTTGTTGTACTCTAGTCTATAGCCAAATGCAAAGTAAGAATTTAGTAAAATAATAAAGAAGCTGTGTCTGTATTACACCTGTCATTATATAAAGCAGTCCAAACATGGGTTTTCATGATCTGGTCTGAGTTTTCCCTGTAAGCAGGTGAATTAGCCAATTAGACATTCTGCCTGATGCCACTTTGGATCACATTAGATGACTTTCTGAGTGTTCATATATACACCTTTCATTAGCACTGCAAGGGCAAAGGCTATAGCAGAAGAGCATCTTATAAAGAAATAACAGACTTGTTTATACACCACTGGTGATCACTTTTTCATGGTTTGTCTGCAAACTGAGTCATGTGTGAGTGGTTAGAAATTTATTCCACTCAGGTGAAGAAGAAAAGGAGGGGTAAATTATTTTTAAGGAGACAATGGAATTGCAAAGGAAAGGGAGAAAAATAACAACAGAAGAGACGGGAGTACATGACGTGGCAGAGAAGACAATTAACTGAAACGAATGACAGTTAGAGTAAAGAAATTATAAAACTGACCTGTTAGGCTAGGGTTAGTTTTTAATATCTCCTGTTGCAAGCTGGCAGATAGATCTTACCATACTGTGATGGGTTTACCCTTGGCTGGGACCTAACCCCATACAACCCATTCACTCACCCTCCTTCCTCCCAAGGACGGGGGAGACAAAGGTGTAAAGGAAAAAGGACTCATGGTTTGAGATAAGAACAATTTAATAACTAAACTATAATAATATTGAAAATAATAGTATATAAAAATATACAAATGAGTGCTATGCAGTGATATTCTCACCACCCAATGGCCAAGCTCGTTCCCAGCTAACAATCCTGGAGCAGGGAGAGTCCCGAAACTGCACTCATTGAATGGAGATAACAATCTGAGAGTCCCTGATCGAGAGATGACTGAGGGTGGGGAGAAGGCCTTGGGAGAGAGACCGCCTGGAGAGAGACAACCCAGAGCAAAAAAGATCAGGAACAAAAAGGGACAAGCTTCCAGAGGGTCCTCACCTATATATTGGGCATGATGTGTATATTATGGAACAGATTATTGGCCACTTTGCATCTCAGTCCTGAACCTAAGATCAAATCCTGGGCTAGTAACCGGGGCTGTGCTCCCTCCCAGCTTCTCCTGTTTGCATACAGCCAGAGAAGCTGAAAGACCTTGGCAGCTGCATAAATATCACTTTTACCAGCTTTCTTCTTAGCACAAATCCAAAACACAGACTTTTGCTAGCTATTATGAAGAAAGTTAACTCTGTCTCAGCTTAACCCAGGACACATACCATTGATCTTCTGTACAAGGATATACAATTTCTTCTTGTGTGTGTTTGTTTAGTTCTTTATTTGCCAGCTTCACAGGGCCATACTAAGAACAGACACATGTTAAGGTTGAAAATAGCTCAGGTGCTATAATAGTGCACTGGGCAGAGATTTAAGTGGGATGTAAAATGCCTAAGTTCTAGGTATTTACTTCTGACAGGCAGGATTTTACACGGCTCTTTAGCTATGTTCCTCTCTTGCTTTACTATGATGTAGAGAAACACACTGCTCTTGCCAACTGAAGTCCAGATTCACTCAGTTGTAACTAGCTCTGAGAAACCATCTGGTACCTTACTAGCACTGTCTTTGTATTTTTAGAGTAAAATTATCCTAATCAGGACTGCTTCTTACTACACAGCAGAGATATTCAACTTTTTCAGTCCTGAAAGCAAATTTCATTTGTTCTCATAGTCCTGTGCTAAGGCCTCTCCAGAACCACAGTCCTTTTGTGAAACAAAGGCTGTGATTTCCAGACGGTACCAGGTGAACCAAGTGACCAAGCAAGTTAATGTCAAAAGTTGTGAAATCTCCAATGATGATACTGGATAATGCAATATACAGAACCATAGAATCTTAGAACAGTTAAGGTTGGAAGGGACCTTAAAGATTATCGAGTTCCAACCCCCCTGCCACGGGCAGGGACACTTTCCACTAGACCAGGTTGCTCAAAGCCTCTGTGATGGGTTGGCCCTTGGCTGGGGGCCAAACCACACACACCCGCTCACACAGTCCCTGCCCCCACTCAATGATAGGGGAGAGAATTAAAGAGGTAAATGGCAAAGAGGACTTGTGGGTTGAGATAATAATATTAGAAATAATACTATATACAAAGATGCAATGTGATACACAGTGATACTGCCCCTCCCCATCTGATGACCAAAGGCCTAGCCCACTCCCAGCCAATGGCCCCGAAGGAGGGAGAGAATAGGTGATACACAATTATGCTGCCCCCTCCCGAAAAAAGGCTCGGCCTGTTGACAATGATACTGCCCCCCCGAAAAGGCTCGGCCTGTTGGCAGCTAATAATCCCCAGAAACCGCACAGACAATTCCCCCAGAAAGGGGGGAAAAAGGGGGGAAAGGGGGTGCACCGCTCCCGGAGGCACTCACGGAACGGAGATAACAGCCCAAGCGTCCCAACCCGAGAGCTGACCGAAGCAGGGAAAAAAAAACAGCTAACGATCCTCCGGGAGAGGGAGGATGCCAAAACTCATGGAACGGAGATAAACGAGTGTCCCGGGCCGAGAGCTAACGGCGACCGTGGGGGGAGGGGGGGAAAGGCCTTGGGAGAGCAAACGCAGGCGAACGCAGATTCCCAAAGCAAGATGAATCCGGAAGTTAAAAGACAGCTCTCCTCAAAGAGTCTTCTCCTAAATACTGGGTATGACGTGCATGGGATGGAATAATTGGTCAGTCTGCTTCTCAATCTTGACTTAAAAGCAAATCCCAAGCTAGAAGCCGGGCTCTCTCTCTGTCTATTGAGAGGAGAGAGGCTGAATGTATCTCGTCCTTGAGAACAAATAGCAACACCCTAGCAATAACTATAAACGTTATTCTCTTACAATTCTCTCCTGAGCAGGAATCCAAAACATAGCTTCTTGCTAGCTATTTATGAAGAGAAAGGAAAAGGGAAAAAAAAATTAACTCTGCTCTGCTTAACCCACGACAGCCTCATTCAGCTTGGCCTTGAACACCTCCAGGAATGGGGCATCCACAACTTCTCCGGGCAACCTCTTCCAGTTCCTCACCACTCTCACAGTAAAAAACTTCTTCCTAATATCTAATCTAAATCTACCCTCTATTGGCTTAAAACCACTACCCCTTGTCCTATCACTACACTCTCTGATAAACAGTGTCTCCCTATCTCTCATGTAGGTGTCCTTCAAGTACTGGAAGATTGCTAGAAGGTCTCCCCAGAGCCTTCTAGTCTCCAGGCTGAACAACCCCAACTCTTTCAGCCTGTCCTCATACGGGAGGTACTCCAGCCCTCTGACCGTCTTGGTGGTTCTCCTCTGGACCGACTCCAACAGGTCCATGTCCTCCTTATGTTAGGGGCCCCAGAGCTAGATGCAGTGCTCCAGGTGGGGTCTCACGAGAGTGGAGTAGAGGGTTAGAATTACCTCTCTCAACCTGCTGGTCATGCTTCTTTTGAAACTTTTTTAAATCATATGAGCCAGCTTTAACTGCCACAGTAGGTCTTTGTCACTCCATCTGACTGACTTCTGATTTCTGGACTGGCACATGAATTTTCACCTTGCAGCTTATGTTAAGCCTTGAATACTAGTATCTCATTTCACTAGATCAGTGGCCAATAACTTTCTGATTCAAGCTCTAAGTGCCTCCGAGTTTGTGTGAAGAGGAGTCCCATGGACGAATCCAGCTGAATGTAACAGAGGTTTGGTTGGCTCTTTCAACTTTGTTTTAATAAAGACAGAGGTGGCATTTTACCTAGCACAAGCAGTTCAGACACCATGTTTACCACTGCTTGTCTTTTCAGAATCTCAGTTTTCTTTTTTTGCTCAAGAAAGCACAGTGGTTTCAGGCTCAACTTTCTTGTGGTTTCTTGTCCTAGGATTTAATTCTCTACGAGTTTAGGACTATGACTAGGAGCTTGAGAACACCTGTCTCCCTGTTAGACCACTACTCAGATAGGCAGGCAGCCTAGCAGGTCAAATCCTTACTTTGCGCCTAGGTATCCCCACATCTAAAGATAGAAAAAGGGTTTTAACCCCCCTCTGTAAAACATCTTTTAGCTATTAGCAGTACTGTTATTGGCATAATAATTGGAGACATCATAAGTGTGGAAAATATTGTCTGTCAGTTGAAGGAAGGAAATCATGTGAAAAGGTTTGTCTTAGTTGCCTCATAGTAAAACACATCTTGGAAATATCTCATCAGCATAATGAAGCAATAGGGGGAATTTTATACTGAAGCAAGTAAGAATGATGCTGTGTAACCAAATTGCAATGTGGCATCCTGATCCACACCAGTTCTGCTAGTGTTTCCACAGTCCAGAATTAAGAAGATAGAGCTTGATAATAACTCATGCTTGAATTCTAGCTACACAAAAGAAACAATGCAGCTCAAAATGTTCCACACCAATTCCTCAAGTAGAGAAATTTTAACATACACCATCCTTGACTATTGCAAAGCTGAATACAGAATCACAGAATCACAGAATCATAGAATCATAGAATGGTTTGGGTTGGAAAGGACCTTAAAGATCATCAAGTTCCAACTCCCCTGCCATGGGCAGGGACACCTCCCACTAGACCAGGCTGGTCAAAGCCTCATCCAGCCTGGCCTTGAACACCTCCAGGGACGGGGCAGTGGTTTCGGCTTCAATATTTTGTAAAATCAGGTTACATGTGAATGTCTTATAACCCTCTTCAAAACAAAATATGTTGGTGATGTCCAGGATGCAAATTATGTGGGGTAATTGCAAACTGCAGCATGTAAATACCGCACTGTTGGAGTAGATTATTTCAAACTTTTTCTGCACTGTATGTGCTTTGTCTGAATGGAGAAGATGCCACAGAAGCTTTGCACTTGGAAGGCAAAGCAACACATCAAAGACCCTCTCCATGTTTTTAACTATGCACACCCAGGTGTTATTACAAATGCAAGCAGATATCAGTAATTATATCAGTGGGCTGATATTCAAAGCACAGAAGATACTAACTTGGAACAAGAGCAATGGCACCATGCACATGTGCACAGACACCCACCCACAGGAGAGCACTAACATCTTGCACCCATTACTTGTCCTTTGATACAGACATAATCTAGTTAAAATGGAAATGTATTAGGAAAGTCAAACAATTAATTGATCCAAGAAAGGTTCTTTCATGTTTGTGTAAATCAAAGCTAAAAATTCATTTGAGGTACACTGCCGTATTGTAGACTAAACAGAGTTTGGCTTGAGCGCAGGGCTTGGTGTGGGTGTTAAAGTTGTTCTGCACTACACATGGTCAGTAATCCTCAGCAGAAATGTTAACTCAATTTGTCAGTATTATCTTTATGTCAACAGTAATGCTTAAATATTTACAATAGACATAGTACTCTGAGGGTTCGTAATGCAAGATAAATTGGAAAAATGCTAACAAAATGGATGGTACTAATACAAGCCCTTGGACTCTGTACTCTTCAATTTTATATACAAGAAGGTCTGCCTGAAAGTTGGATTTTATTAGGCTTTATGGTTTATTTGCTACCCCCAAACTTTTGCTAAAATTAAGCATAAATTTGTACAATCATTGAAAAAGCAGAAATGTATTAGGTTAATGATGCATGAGGACAGGGTCCACAAGAAAGAGGCACAGATCTTTACAGATACGTTCTGGACCAATTTCAGTCCTGATTTAATTGAGTATGAAAACTGTAGACCTCAAACTGAGTTGCACCTGTTTATATATTAGGAGAATTTGGCACTGTGTCATCAAAGAAATTATAAATATGCAGTATATCTTTCTTTAGTTAACATTGCCATATATAATATCACTCCAAATGCATTACAAGATAAAACAACTGTAAATTTTGCATAGAGCTAAGAAAAGAGAAAAATAAAAAAATAACTAGGAAAACTTTTCAGAGCCACTTTGAAAACAGAGGAACAATATAATGAAATGAGACAGCCTTCCTTGACTCTTTCCCTTCTAATGAATGCTGGCTGTGATAGCCAAGCATTTGCTTCAACCATGCCTGATATTTGCATCGTCCTTAACCTTGATTCTTTTCCTTATTTGCCTTTCTGATTATAAACTGTCCCTCAGCATTTGTTCACCTCTATACCTACATCCTCCCACTATCTCAGTTCCAAAAGTCCACTTAGTATTTCCACCAGTCATAGTTCACCAGATAGCAGGAATTGAGGAATGTCACTGCCTATTTTGACATGCTGGTTTTATCAAAACAAAACAAAACAAAACAAAACAAAACAAAACAAACAGTAACTGTCTTCCCCTGGATCAGACAATTTCACTTTTCATTTAGCAGTATTTATAACAGTTTTAAGCTACTTTCATAGATTTAAAGGGTCCTACATGTCATTATTCCTCCACACCATTTTGCCCCAGCACTTTATACAAATAGTCTATTATCTGTTGTCTTGCTGTTACTCATGCCAGAACCTGCCATCTTGAAATGTTTATTTGTTTCTCCCTGCCTCATTGTTTGCTCTTGCTTTTAAGTCTGAAAATGTTTTGGGATATATATATATTTTTATATATTCTGGGTCTCATTAAAGGACATAGATGGCATAGTGCAACAAAATACTGTGACACAAAAAGGATTTAATCTATTCCACTACTCTTTTTCTATTATGATTACATACCACTTCATCAGGCAAAAATACCATATGTTTTGCTCATATAGTTCTTGTTCATCTCCCTGTTTCCTCAACTTTCGCAACCTGCCTGTTGTCACTTGACTGTGATATTGTGTAAATCTGAGTATACAGTATAAGTAATAATTAAAAGAGCAATTGAGAGATTAAAAAAAGAAAAGTCCTGTACAAAGCATACTGGTCTTTCAGAGATTACTGATCAAGAAGATTTTGTCAAATGAATAGCAACTCAGTGTCTACTCCTCTCAAAACATTTCTGTCCCTGCTCCAAGGGAGTATCATTTCAAGAGACTAAACCCTGAGAGGAAGCAACAGAAGAAAACATGCTTCAAATCATCTGTACTGGATTGTAGTATGAGACAAACATTGTTATGTCGTCAATCTGCAAGACTTCAACCTATTTGTACACACATTTGCTTTTTTTCTTTCCTCTTGGTCCTTCCTGCCCCCCCCAAAAAAGTCTGCAATGCTTAACTTTAAACTATTCAGTTTCAAGCTTTATACATTTACATCCCCAAAGAGTCACATACTTTTAAACAGAACTGATCATAGTGAGAAATGGGTAAATACGATCCAGTCCCTTCCCACCTACACACACATTTCCTGTCTACAGAACACTCACTGTTCTTTAATTAGGGAAGTCAGCTGGGATTTGAAAATTTCTTTGAAAGAAGCACAGAAGCAATGTTTAGAAAGTATATGAAATCCCATCTTGTCTTTGAGCTGTCACTCAGCCTTTGAGTCTTTTGCCATTCTTATTCTGGACCTGTGATATCCGATTCCTGTTTCTGTAATTTCCATCTTTTGTTCACAAGTCTGTTCTCTTCACAATAACACTATTCAGATAAGGTATGTCTTTGAGTTGTCAGCTACTACTTTTTTTTCCCTCCTTGTAAAGATCCCATCAGTACTTTGGGATTCTGTGATACAAATGTACAAAGCAAGAGCCCTCTGCTGAAATATTGCAGTTCACTTTTCAGTACTGCGTCAGATAGCATTAGCAGGGAGTTTTTATAGTTTACCTTGCAAATGATGGAAACCACTCTTTGTTAAACAAAAGAATGAAGGGAGCACAGCGTTATTGTGTCCTGGCACTGGAGAAAAAATGTCAGAGGATTATTCCTAGATAAGGCACCTTGCAAATATAACACATGCATGTTGTGACACTTTGCCCATATGATCATCATTCAGTTCAAAATGGTATGCTTTCAAGGTTTAAAAAGTAAAAAGATCAGAGTAATGACCTTGAACTGCCCAGTAAAAGACACATGTCTCCTCTCAGCACAGGGATTGTATTTTTTTTTAGGTACACATTGCCCAGCAAAATGGATCAGTACTACTGCAATGTAAACAATAAATCTATAAGAAACCACATTATATTTCAAATAATTTTAATAACAATAAGAGGTTGATGTTTTGTACTCAGGATCTTTGCTAGAAAAACATGGTGCATATTTATATAACAAAGCTCCGAGACTTACATCCCTGGTTCCTTGACAGTCACTTTCTTTGTGACTTTCAGCACACCACTTATACCCATGGATCTTATCTGCCTGTAACATGGGAATGTTACCATTTGCATCAAAAAGACTTGATTTCAGAGGTGTAAGTTCATTTAGCAGTACTTGAGATACTTGGATGAAAAAGATCTCGCTCATGTCCAAGGTCTGCACTCCAACTACTTATCAATTAAAAAAAAAAAAAGTCATTAGGTGTCACAGGCATATACATTGTCAGATAAAATTTACCTTTCAACAAAAGCAAGTGGTATATCTAACTTTAATTGTGTCAAGTGTTTCTCAAAATTATTTTGCACTTTCATAATGCTATAATAAAAGAATAGTGACTGAAAATTTGCTACCAGTCATAACCGTAGCTGAGAAGTTGTTTTAACACTTATCCAATGGCTTATGACATGAAGTCATCAAAGTAGTCTTCACCTGTACCCAAAGTGATAATAATTTTGAAATATATTTGTTAAAATATAATACCAAGAACACATTTGTTTTATAGCAAGACATTTTCCTACTAGTTTATCACACTTTAATTTACAAAAAAAAAAAAACAAACCTAACAGCTCCTACAAAAAACTGGATCTGTATATTCTAACTAGGCATCAGAAGTTTGTTTACCTTAAAACCAATTTCTTTTTTAGTTTTTACAGCCCCAGGCACAACTAGTTGTAAGGGTATTTACATCACTGTAAACAGATGAATATTTGAGTGGCATCAGTGACTGATACTTTGTGGATATTTTAAAGCTCAAATATCTAAGTTCTAAACATCTAAACATCTAAATTTATATTTCTGAAGTCCACAAAAAACATGGCTTGGGATTCACTGTGTACATCATACAAAGACATGCTTCAACAACGTGCTTACTGATTTTAGCTAGCTGGTGTTAAACTCAAGTGCATTAAGAGCCGAAGCCATGCCGGAGGGCTCTGTGTAACCCGGGGTAATCACTGTGTGCACTTGCTGATGTGGAAGTCTGGTGCAGTCAGAGATGAAAACATGATTCTAACAGCTTTTTTTAAAGGAAAACAAACACCAATAAACACTCCTCTGGGCAATGAAATATGATTTATTTGGCCTTACTGAGCCGTTTCTCTTGGTCCTCTCGAGCACTTCTGGTCTCAGCAGTCAGCACTACCGAGACACGAAGCAGAGGAAGCATATCTGTTAGTCATGGCACCTACTCTCTGGCAAGCTCCAGCAGCAGTTGTTGGCTGTAGTTTCAGCTTTATCTAAGGATATGTCACATATTTAGGCTGTTATGTGATCTGTCTTTGCTGTTTTCCCTTCCTAAAAGCTTTCTCCATTCCTTGAACTTCTATGCTTTTTTCACATTTGTGAATTAGGTGCCATATGACTTGCTCATGAAATAGCTGCATAGGCTGTTTTACAGCCCCAGGGTGGGATCCAGGGCTCTCCTCACATTTGTGTGCCTTTTGTCTGCAAGCAGGCAACACAGGAAAACTAATTACTTTATGGGGACATCTATATGCTGGGACCATGACTTCAGTGGAGGAAGGTCAGATGTGCAAACGCAGTCTCTTACTTGCCTTTTCAAATCGTATTGCTGCTAGCTACTCAAGTAGGCAACCTTGTCACATGGAAGAATTGCAAAGTAAGAACACCGAAAAACCTATTTTCAAATGCTGATCTCCGACCTGTCACCCCAGAGCCTGTCAGAGCCACAGAATCTGCATTTATGGCCTGGGCACCCGTATGTTTGACACCAGGGAGAATTCAGGAGCACATCTGATTTTTTGTGTTCACAGCTGAGAGGCATTTGCAGGTGCACGTCAAAGCCTCAAAGGCAAAGAAAAGCTTCACCAGTGCCCATTAAAGAAGATCTGTTTGATCTCCAAAGGTGCACTAGTACACTTCTGCAGAGAAAAGTGTCCTCCTGCGTATTGGGAACACACTACGATGCAGACACAGCTGGATACACAGAAAACAGCAGCTATCCTCTTTGAAACCTAGCTTCATACTTCAAACTATGCTAGCTGGATAAAACAGTAGATCTACCAAAACACACTGAAATCAGAAAAAAAAAAAAAAAAGCCATTTCAATGGAGACTGAAGCAGGCCTGAAATTATCATCTGAATACCTGCCCATGATTTTGTATATGTGCTAACACTTTTTGAAGGGGTTCGGCCTTCTCTGTCACCTGATAAGACCTTTTGATAGACTCTGAATTAATTCAGAGACAAATCCCACTTCCTAGGCTTTCTCCTACTGTCAAATACCATGACAGGCAGTGAATTTGGTTCAACCTTTGGGCTGCTCCAGCCCATCAATACAAACAGAGACATTATGATTAATCCTAAGGATTGCCATAAAGGTAGAAAGACCAGCTAGGGAATGTGTGTACTTTGTCTTTTAACTTCAGTGCACCTTGAAAGAGACCCTAAATTGGCACTGGGTTTCCCAAAAATTAAGTATGGGAATTTTTCTAAGCTTTAATAACTTCAGAGAGGATTTTATTTTGTTCTAACAGAACAATCAATGAATATACTTCATTCCATCCTTTACACTTAAACAGAAATACTCTGTAAATACTAACAAACAAAAGGAGAAATGGAATTTGAGAAATAAACATTTTGGGGGGCGGGAGGGGGACTTGCTCTAAAATTTTACAGGAAGTTAGAGGAAGTATCTTAGAAAGCAGGAGATAGATGTCATAAAGGCAAATGTGCAATTCAGTATCTTGTCTTTACCAAAGACAGTGGTCTTTCTGTTTGGAAGTGGACCACATCTCATACCGAGTGATTAATTTGCTATAAAGGAGTAATTCCATGAGTTTTAAGCTCCTTCTCCACTAATCACACATCTGTGAATAGAACATTGTCACAGAACTTATTCAATATTCACTGAATTTAGAGACTTGCTTAATTCTTCAGATATTTTTGTATATCTGAGATTTGAGCTATTCTACTGAGTTGCGATCTGTTGTATGAGTGACCTAGCACGTGACATGCCTGAAAGGACAGATCGTGCCCACTCAAAACACATACTGGTCTGATCTATTCTCTGCTTGGAAAGAAACTCAGGAATTTCTACCACATATTTTCTGCATACACCTCTAAATAATTTTCCCAGTAAAATCCCATAATTCAAGTGCATGCAGGTTCAGATAAACTGCCTAGAAAAGTCTGCACTTTATTACCTGATTCTTAATCACAGTTGAAAGCCTGTTTTAAATGTTAACATACATGATTCATATAAGTGTCTCAGGTAGTTCAGTGCAGGAAGAGAAGGAATGCACCAGGATAGAAACAGAGCACTCTAAATTACACAGCAGACTATGGATTTGTACATTTGTCAAACAGAAAGAAGCTGCCAAGGCACAGTAGTCCAGTATCTCTCAGCCTTCCTAAATATCCTCTGGAAAAGTAACTCGTTTGCTTTATTTTGCACTGGATCCAAAAGGTAAGGAAAGAAAACTGGAACTTCACTCCCAGAATCTGATATGACTTGTATTAAGAAATGAAGTAGACATTTTTTGTTATTTATAGTGTCACCCAGACACAGAAAAAGTATAGGGCTTTTTCCTGTTGTCATCTAGCTGACGATAAAAGCAATAATCAGGTAAGTACGTGCTGAAAATGTAGTGTTATGGTAATGCACTTGACCTAGTGTATGCACTTCAGTGAACACCAAAAAAACTGCTTTTGTAAGGAAAGACAGGAACTCATGAGAACTGTCTGAAAACACTGGCATCCTTGATGGGACAAATGTTTTTACGCAAGTCAGAAATACTTTGGAAAAGGAGACTGGAGTCCTGCAACTACCATAACTCCCCAAAGAGACGTAAGTAGAGCGCCAAACAGTCTAAATTCAGTGTTCAGTGAGAAAAGACAATAATTTTAATGCAAGGGCTCTCAGTAGGGAGAAGATATATGTATTTTTCAGATGGCAGCATTTCAATGTTCTCTCTCTTTTTGCCTTAGATGTCTCAGGAGGCCTGACAATCAGGTTTATATATAGAATTGACTGAACTGTCTTGTTTCACAGTAATGATCAGCTGGGGTTTTTTGAGCTGTTAACCATGAGCCAAGTCTTCCAAGATGACTTCAAGTTTTCAAGTTAAATTTGTTTGTGGAGGACTTCATACCACATCACAGTTATACTTGATGCAATTTCCAGCACCAAAATAATTGATGTGCAAATATCCATATCATGGTCTTGAGGCACCTGCCACACATTTTCTTTGGACATATATGAGTGTCACATAGCCCCCAGTTTCCAAGTCACTCCCAGTAATCTATTTGTTAAAAAAAAAAATAAAAAAGTAATGTTATATTTTACTTTTACCTCTGCATCTTTACAGTCATGTTTTCCCTGTTTTCTTCTGGAAGAACTAATTTAAAACACAGATGAGTCAAAAGTAAGAAGGAGCAAGTAACTGTCAATAATTTCTACAGGGAAAAAGTCGAAGATGTTGAATCATGATCAATGAACTTTCTTTCTGTGCTCTGAGAGGTACCATCCCACAGCAGATTACTTCAAGCACTAGAATGAAAGGTCTTCTGCCATGCCGCTTTGCTCCCCTGCATCCTTTGGAAACAGTCTACAAATAGAGCTGGTCACAACCCCTCAGGACTTGACACTAACGAGCAGTACATGCAAATGCAAAGTACTTGGAAATAAATTACAAAATATCTTGGATTTGTAAGAAGAAAAGAAAAGAAAAAATACAATGGGGCTATGTTCTCTTTTGTTCTTATTCCATAAAAAGCTTGTATGTAGATTTTCTGTTATAAAAGAGTACATTGGTAATAACCTCCATGTGGTTAGACAGGAAAGCCCAGAAGAATTAATCACATCTGATGAAACCCTAAATAATTCCACTTGCAATGCTGTACGTCTGGGAGAGACACACAAGTAAGTGTTGCATCAGAGGCGGTTAAAAACCACAACGTTCCACATTCACCCAAAGTTTTAAGAACACCAATCTGCCAAAATTATGTCTTGTTGGCTTGTAGGACTCCTTGGAGACCACTCAGTTACTGATTGTATTGCCATTTCTAAGACAGAAATTTACTCTTTCCAGGAGCTATCCTTGACAGTTTATCTGACAGAACAGGCAATTTTCTGCAATAATCTGGATTCAAAATCTTTTAACCCTGCTTTACTGTGTGTCTTCTTCTGCTCCTTCTATATTTTTTCATATACTTCTTTTCATTCAGTTTATCACTCCTACACATTTAAGTTTTTTCATATGATGTCTATGTTACACTGAAAATGGAAAGACTATGACATAGTTCATGGTAAAGGGAGAGTGACTGTTGTATCCTGGTGGCTTTCACATAACACTACCTTCAGTGGTGAGCAACTTGAATTATATACCAACATAACAATGTAAAGAGTGTTTTCCAGCCAAAATGAAACTGCAGCAATTTATGTTGCTAGAATCACGACAGCTGGGATCATTCTCAGCTAGTAACCACAGTGTGACCATCTAAAGAAACTGAAGGTGCACAAGTCCATGGGGCCTGATGAGATGTGTCCACAGGACCTGATGAGATGCATCCATGGATCCTGAAGGAAGTTGATAAGCCACTGTCCATCATATCTGAAAAGTCATGGCAGTCCAGTGAAGTTCCCACTGATGGGTAAAGGAGAGACATACCCTCCATTTATAAAAAGGAAAATAAGGAAGACCTGGGGAACTACAGGCCGATCAGTCTCAGCTCTGTGCCTGGCAAGATCATGGAGCAAATCCTCCTGGAAACTGTGCTAAGGAAGATGGAAAATCAGAAGGTGATTGGCGACAGCCAACATGGCTTCATTAAGGGCAAATCGTGCCTGACAAATTTAGTGGCCTTCTACAATGGGGTTACAGTTCTGGCGGGGAAAAGAAGAACAACTGATGTCATCTGCGTAGACTTGTGCAAAGCATTCGACATTGTCTCACATTACATCCTTCTCTCTAAATTGGAGATAAATTGGTTTGATGAAAGAACCACTTGGTGGATAAGGAACTGGCTGGATGGTTGCACTCAAATAGTTGTGGTCAACAGCTAGATGTCCAGGTAGAGACTGGTGACAAGTAGCATTCTGCAGGGGTCAGTATTGGGACTGGTGGTATTTAACATCTTTGTCGGTGACATGGACAGTGGGATTGAGTGAACCCTCAGCAAGTTTGCTGATGATGCCAAGCTGTATGGTGCAGCCAACACACTGGAGGGAAGGGATGCCATCCAGAGGGACCTTGACAGGCTTGAGAGGCAGGCTCTTGCTAATCTCATGAAGTCCACCAAGGTCAAGTGCAAGGGCCTGCACCTGGTTCAGGGCAATCCCAAGCATTAATACAGGCTGAGAAGAGAATGGATTGAGTTCAGACTTGAAGAGAAGGACTTGGGGTGCTGGTTGATGAGAAGCAGAACATGAGCTGACAATGTGCACTTGCAGCCCAGAAAGCCAATGGTGTCCAGGGCTGCATCAAGAGAAGCATGACCAGAAGGTCAAGGGAGGTGAGTTTCCCTCTCTACTCTGCTCTCGTGAGCCCCACTTAGAGTACTGCATCCAGCTCTGGAGCCCCCAACATAAGAAGGACATGGACCGGTTGGAACAAGTCCAGAGGAGGGCCATGAAAATGGTCAGAGGGCTGGAGAACCTCCTCTGTGAGGACAGACTGAGAGAGATGCAGTTGTTCAGACTGGAGAAAAGAAGGCTCTGGGAAGACCCTTCGAGCAGCCTTCCAGTACCTGAAGGGGGCCTACAGGAGAGATGGGGAGGCACTCTTTATCAGGGAGTGTAGTGATAGCATGAGGCGTAATGGTTTTAGGCTGAAAGACGGTAGATTTAGATTAGATATTATGAAGAAATCTTTTACTGTGAAGGTGGTGAGACACTGGAACAGGTTGCCCAGAGAAGCTGTGGATGCCCCATCCCTGAAGGTGCTCACGACTGGATGAGGCTTTGAGCAACCTGGTCTAGTGGAAGGTGTCCCTGCCCATAGCAGGGGGGTTGGAACTCGATGATCTTTAAGGTTGCTTCCCGCCCAAACCATTCTACAACTCTATGACAAGCAACAGCCAAGACACACCAGTCAAGTTCCCATCTAATTTTCTTCTGCGATAGTAAGAGATTTTGTAGATGGGGGAAAAGCAGGGGTGCTGTCTGTCTTAACTTCAGTACGGCTTTTGTCGCTGCTTCCAATGACATTCTGGGACAGTGCGAAGTCATCTTCCACCTTAATTTCCAGTCGCATACTCCACTGGATGAACACAAACTGGTTTTCAAAATGCTACGGCTGATGTAATAAATCCTAACAGATCTGACCTGGTCACAGATCACCACTTGACCAGGCCTTTTCTGAAAAAAAGTGACTAATATGTCACATAGCTAGGAAGAAAATAAGAAAAAATGTGCACCTGCAGCGCATACCAAAAAGCTAACACTTAGTAAAAAAGGCCCGACTGAGCCTTATGAAGGAGTCTGTCCTGGGGCTGAGGGACATACTTGCAAACTTGGGCAGCCTTTTGACCTGGAGGATTAAAGAAAACGTTTTTCTAATTTATAATTAAGATCAAGCCTGAGGAATGTGATAGAATTCAATATGATCTTGCCAGTTTGGAGAAATGGTATAAAAACCAATACAACAAAGAGAGTGACAATAGTCTTGGTGAGGGATTATCCACTTTAAAAATACAGGATAGTGAGCAACAGGTAGCAGATCAAAAGCTGCAAATCAGTCAAAAATGTCATGCTAAGAAAAGACTGATTCCAGTTTGAGACATTTAAAGAGCAATTTAACCTGAGGAAGACACAAAGTAGTCTTTCCATCATGGTAAGGCCTTGGCTGGAATACTTTCTCAGTCACCTGCAGAGATACATGGGCCAGATGAAGAAAAAGACAGAGCAGGTCTGCAGTAGTAAAGAGACATCTAAAAAACATTACTTGTAAGAAGTGATTGAAAGATCCCGGGACTGTTTAGCTTTGATAAGAGAAAACTTGTAGAAAACAGAATAACAGTCACCTGGCATCTAGGCTGTTGCTAGGAAGGTCAGCAGGAGAAGGAATGTCACAGGGGATATTCAAGAAGGCATTAGGATAAACCTTCTAGTACTAACCACTGTCAATTACTTGCCTGGGGAAGTTGTGGTATCAGCATCATGGAAGCATTTAAGAACTGTTTATACAAATGTCTTTCATGAATGACATAAACCGGGAACGGACTGAATGACTTCTTTCCCTTTCCCTGCTCTGAGTGTTTTATTACTGTTAATACATATCCGAATACTCCTTAAAATTTTGTCAGTAGGTCTCTGAATGCAACAGAATGAAAAATGGCTGTAGCTGTGTGTCACAGGAGAGATCAAACTAAAAAGGACACAGAGCAAGACCCAGACCCAAGGCACCAAGAAGACAAAATCCTAGGATATCATGAGCAATCCCAAACAGAGATGTCACATGGGTCACTGCTGGGCAGCTGTTGACAAGACTATCAGCAATAAATGATGAAAGACTAATAAAGACTAACAGCAGACATAAATGATGCATACTGAGGAGCTGTCATAACACTAGCTAGATAATCAATGACACGAACCACCAAGTGCAGTGGTAAATTGTCACTCCTTCAGAAAAAAAGACTGAAAAGTCTATGTAGCTTAATTTTTCAACTAGTTTTTCTACAAAGACACTTGGAATCTGTTTGCATGGGAAGTTCATCAATGGAAGGTTCCCCCAGTCACAGCAAATACAAGAAGCTAGACCAGCCTCTTGTGGTTTTGGAACAGTCTGCACAGTTACATACATCTAGAAATTATTATAATGGCCTACTAACCTACAATTACCAGGGGAAGAAGATTTGTAAGAAAGGAAGAAAGCATTAAGGATCAGATAAACAGATGTCAAATGAATATTTTATTGTTCCTTTTCTGCTTGTTTTATTTTGACTACTCGGGTTTACTGCACCTTCTGAATGTGTCAGAAGCTATATCAAAAAAATACCCTTCCATAGAAAGGTGAAAATGCCCAGAGTCTGTAAGAAGTATCTAGGCTCTTTTTATATATGCTCAAAGTTTGAAAGTCCCTTACACATTCTATGATTACAATAAAGTGAAGAAAAAGAGGAAGAAAGTAAGACCGGGCAAGTAAACCACTGGCGTCAATAGGCAGCCAAGATGCTGGGGTTATTAAGTGATCCAGGCAGGGGAAAAAAAATCCATTTTCTTTTTTATAAAGGAAAATGTAGTGGAAAGACTATTCCTTTTTTCCAGAGAAAGAAGGAGAAAAAGAAGAAAAGTGCTGTTGGGCAAAACAAGCAATCAAAAGCAGAAAGTGTGCCAGTTTGAAGGAGGTGACAGTACATAAGAAAAATTAAGAAATGAGATCCCCTGGAGTGAAGTTACTGATGACATTTAAATTCTTCAATCAAATCAAACAGCAATTTGGAATGGGGCTTCACTAAATCCTGTATATCAGTTACAGACTTAGATGTTTCCGAGACCCAGATTTTCTATTTAAAAACAGAACTCTTCAGGACTTTAAATGTTTTAGCAGTGGACTGAAAATCATTACAATGTTTTGCATTTGTATTCTGCATCAGCAGAAACAAAAAAACCTACAGTCAGTACACGTCTTCCCGGTTTTTGTTTTCTGCCTTTGTTTTCAGTTTGGAAAGAAGTCAAGGGCCTAACTTTGTAGGGCCCAGCTAGAAGTCAATAAGAGCAGGAGCAAACCTTGCAAGCCCTAGAACACCAGCCACAGTTACATCACAAACCAAATGCACCACTTGGATTATCTGTTGTTTAAAATATATGTCTTTAGTATGCTATCTATGTGAATAAAAGCATAAACATTTCAGCTATCAACTCATCAGAACCACTTGAGCAAGCATAAAATATCTTCTTGGCACCAGGTAGTCACTCCATCCTCTTAACACAATTTCTCTCTCAAACTTACTCTTCAGCCACATGCTAATGGGTTCATCTTAAGATAGCAAAGCGATGCATGTTTTTAATATCAGACTTCCTTACATTTGTGAGAGCTACAGATTTTTTGCTGACAAGACAGTTTTAGAAATACATGAATGGTACATCTTTGTTTAGGGAAAAAAAATGAGGTGAGTAAGAATTCTGAACCACAAATTATGCCATGTGAAAGACTAAACTGAGCACGAGAAGCACTACAGACCACTTCACAAATGCAAATGAAGTAAGGTGAAGAAAAAAAATGAAAGCCCAACTCTCCCACAATTTTTTTTTTCTAAATAGGCTTCATTCTTTGCAAATTGGTCTACATTTCCACATTTCTTTTCCGATTTTATTTTTATTTTCAATGTTTATTACTGAGCAGGAGTACCTGAAGCAGTACCTTTTGACTTGGCTTATTTTTTCATTTCTCCATAAGCCCTTGAATATTGTTATTCAATTGTTTCAGAGGACCAGCCAGGGCCTCTAAAGCCACAACATAAGCCCTGCCTGACTGGTCAGAGTCCACCAGGCACAGACTGAAGAACTTGCATGACAATTACTGCTAATGATTGAGTGCTGCATGAACTGGAGCACAAGCTTCTTTCTGCTAGAAGAGGTCTGTGATGACAGGCTCACCCTAAGGAAATAAAATGTCTTCCCTTTTCATCCCCAAGACAAATCAGCATGGGTTTCCTCTGCTCTGGCCATCCACCAGAAAGTCTTCATCCATTACTCTTCCCAGTTCCCTTTACAGGCAAGCATGTACAATTTTCCATCCGCTCTCTCAGCACTAATGTCACCCCCTCAACTGCACTCATATACACACACCCTCTTTCGCTGAAACAGAAAACAGAAAAATTAGAGGCAAGTAGGGAAAGCAGATTGCTCAGTAAATCTTTGTTGCTGAAGACAGCAAAAGATCTTGATGAGCGCCTTGGCCAAGAGCCCCATGCTGGCTTGAGCTGGCTGCTCCTGCGACGACAGCATCAGCGCAGTTTTATTCTCAGCTCAGTCAGCACCTCCCCAGCGAAGGGCTTCAATCACATCAGACCCCATGTTCACACTGCAAGGAACTGCTGGCTTCCTCTTTATTTCTGTGGGTGACATACCAGAGAAGATCAGGGAGAAATACAAGAGAAATCCACGCCTGTCCGAGGCTACTTTGGTCAGATAATTCCTTTTGGATTTGTATCAAATTCCATTTAATGCCATCCCTTTCTGTGGTCTCTTCTTTCCCCCTCCACCGAGTACCTCTCAACTGTCCCACAGACAAGTCGGCCTTTTTCTGATGTCCTCAAGTGTCTGCATGGACACAGTATCAGATAAGCACTGGGATGAGTGACTGGGTTAACTGATAAAGTTGCTAATTAAAGCCCCGCTTTCAGCACTCCGGAAAGATTAACTGGGCCAAAATTTAGAGCACAGGGGAAGTTTTACTTTTAACAATGAACACTGTTTGGCAAATAAAAGGCTCTAACAATTTCAAAGAAAGTTGTGCCAAGAACCTTGCAAAAACATTTTCCTCCTCAGAGAATTATACAAACAGTGCAATTCATTTTAAAGCTTTGTAGGTTTTACTTTGCAAGTCTCTTGTAAACACTATTTCACTAAAAACGCTGCAGCACTGAAAGCACAATCATTTTATAATCTTAACCATTCATTTCCAATTACATATTCCTAACATTTCAAACTGGCAAAAAGTCAAAATTACTGGAAAAATGGAAGTGGGCTTAAAGAAATAATTTCTGTCTTCTCCAGCACAAGGTTGGATATCCAGTTACTGGCAGGACTGTACAAATGAGATAATGAAGTCATATCAGGATGGCAGTGACTAAGCTAATACCTATACTAAACCACTAAATGCAGCCAGTGTAAACTGCGTGGCTCTCAGGATGAGCTGACTAAGCCTGAACTGAATCCTTGTGCAATCCATAGAAATGCTGCTGCTTTTCTTTCTGGCACTGGCAAAACTATCAAACAATTCATCATTACTGGTAGTACAAAATAGTACAGAAAGTCTAACTAGCATAAGCAGAAATACTCTTGTAGTTTAAAAACGTTCTTAGATGCCTCAAGGGTATAGACACCTGTTTTGTTACTTGCTTGTAGTATTCCCAGACAGAAAATGATAAAGACCTATTTTGAAACAGCGTGATGAGCTGAACTGAACTCTTAATGGGCACAGAGATTTCTTGTTTTGATTTAAATGCTGCAATGGTGATTATTTACTGTGACAGTAAGAGAACAGATGGTGGACACTTAGCTGACCAGTATTTAAGGGCTGCACATGCAGTATGTCAGGACTTGTTTGCTTTTTTCTTTTAGGAGGGAACTTCTGTTAATAAACAGAATGGAGAATGGAAGATGATTGCACTTATGCCTTGACTACCTTGTGTTTGATATGTTCAGATTTCATAAGGCAAACCAGGGCAAGCAGGTCATAATGAGAACACTCATTTAAAATCTATACTAAGTTTAACTAAACGTGTGTGATGCAAAAAATCTGATTGCAGGTCCTGACCTGATCCCAGAATTAAGTTTAAGTTTGTGGGGTTTTTTTTGACACATTTCAAGGACCTGATAGAGTAGTCCAAACTGGCCCCACAGTTATTGGTGAATTCCAAAGGTTCTTGGTTCAGGACTACTCATTTAAGAGCAAGCTTTAATTTACTGAGACTCTGCCCTGTTGGCCCTTATTGCTAAAGAGAAATGGTAAAGCCAAGGTCATCATATACATCTATATAAATTTTATGTCAGGGTCACCACTTCTGGTCTTATCTCTGTTTTTTAATTACATTTTGGAACAGGTAAACTCATTCCTTCCAATTACCCTGCAATAGTTTATTGACCTCTTCGTGGCACACTTTCAAACCCCATTGGGAGATGCTTATACTGCAGCTATGGTGTATCTTTGTATTCTTTTCAGACAAAAATTAAAAGCCACATGTCACTTTCTGCTCCTCAGTCTCTGAATGGTAAAGCTGTCAATATTCTGTTCATGATCTAAAGCTACTTTGCAACATATTCAGTACTCATTAAAAGGCCTGGCTTGACGGCAACCAAGGATGGAATGTCTTCTTTATACATGGAGCAAATACAGAAAAAAAACACAAATACGTTAAACTGGCAATACAAGGTCTATTCCCTAATCTGGACTCAAAAAAGAGAGTGTTAGGGGGACTCCAATGTGACATTCATATCAACAATTTTATATTTCAACAACCCAGGCTGAATTTTTACTGAGAGCTTAGTAACTGTTGTGGAAACCATTTATTTTTAATTTTCTTCAAATCCCTCTCTGTGAATATTGTTCAACATCCTTGCTGCTCCCTTTAGGAGCTCTGCATATGTCTAGGTTCAGTCTGTCTTTGGCTAAGAATCATTAAAAACTGACATTACTCCATTCCTTCTACAGAAGTCAGGAGCAGCAGCAGTTCTAAGAATTTGGATCTAAGAGCAATATGCAGCAGAAAGGATGTTAGAGAACCATTCACAAGAACAGGAACATAAAACTTACCAAAGCTACCACAAAAATTATCTAAAAGGTGACTAGAGCGTTAGCCCTACCCCACCACTATGGCCTGATCCTGTTCCTAAGTCTACACTGAAAACTGAAAAGCAGTCTCAGATCTCATTCAATTCCAGAAAGAGGTTGCAAAACTCCTTGATGGAAATTTAATGAGGAAACATTTCTTTCAGTTCCACTGACACAGGTCTGATCACAGAATCATATAGAATCGTAGAATGGCCTGGGTTGAAAAGGACCTTAAAGATCATCTAGTTTCAACCCTCCTGCTCTTGGCAGGGTTGCCAACCCCTAGAGCAGGCTGCCCAGGGCCCCATCCAGCCTGGTCTTGAATGCCTCCAGGGATGGGGCATCCACAGCTTCTCTGGGCAACCTGTTCCAGTGCCTCATCACCCTCTGAGTGAAAAATTTCTGCTTAACATTCAACCTAAATCTCCCCTCTCTCCCTCTCCCCCTCATCCTGTCACTATCAACCCCTGTAAACAGTCACCCCCCTCCTGTTTATAGGCTCCCTTCAAGTACTGGAAGGCTGCAGTGAGGTGTCCCTGGACCCTTCTCTTCTCCAAGCTAAACAAGTCCAGCTCCCTCAACCTTTCTTCATAAAAGAGGTGCTCCAGCCCTCTGATCATCTTTGTGGCCCTCCTCTGGACCCTTTCCAAGAGCTCCATCTCTTTCATTTGTTGGGGACCCCAGGCTTGGACACAGTACTCCAGATGGGGTCTCACAAGAGCAGAGGGGGAGAATCACCTCCCTCTCCCTGCTGGCCACCCCTTTTTTAATGCAGCCCAGCACATAGTTGGCCCTCTGGGGTGCAAGCGCACACTGTTGGCTCATGTCCAGCTTCTCGTCCACCAGGACCTCCAAGTCCTTCTCCACAGGGCTGCTCTCAAGGAGTTTTTCTCCCAGTCTACACAAGTACCTGGGATTGCCCCGGCCCAAGTGCAACACCTCCCACTTGGCCTTATTGAACCTCATTAGGTTCTCATGGACCCACTTTTCCAGCCTGTCCAGGTCCCTCTGGATGGCATCCCTTCCCTCTATCGTACCAACTGCACCACTCAGCTTGGTGTCGTCTGCAAATTTGCTGAGGGTGCACTCGATTCCCTCATCTATGTCATTGATAAAGATGTTGAAGGGCACCAGTCCCAAGATAGACCCTTGAGGGGCACCACTTGTGACCGGCCTCCATCCACACACAGAGCCATTGACCACAACCCTTTGGCTGCAACCAGCCAACCAATTCTTTATCCATTGAACAGTCCATCATTCAAATCCATGAGTCTCCAATTTAGAGAGGAGGATGTGTTGAGGGACCATGTCAAAGGCTTTGCACAAGTCCAGGTAAATTACATCCATCGTCCTTCCTTTGTCCACCGATGATGTCACTCCACTACAGAAGGCCACCAGATTGGTCAGGCAAGATCTGCCTTTGGTGTAGCCATGTTGGCTCTCTCGGATCACCTCTTGGTCTCATGCGTGTCTTAACATGGCTTCGAGGAGGATCCGCTCCATGATTTTCCCTGGCACAGAGGTGAGGCTCAGCAGCCTGTAGTTCCCCAGGTCTTCTTTTCTCCCTTTCTTAAAAATAGGAGTAATGTTTCCCTTTTTCCAGTCACCGGGGACTTTGCCTGACAGCCATGATTTTCCAAATATGATGGAGAGTGGCTCGGCAACCACATCAGTCAGCTCTTTCAGAAACCTGGGATGTATACCGTCTGGCCCCATAGACTTATAAACATTCAGTGACATAAATCATAGAATCACAGAATCATAGAATGGCCTGGGTTGAAAAGGACCACAGTGATCATCTACTTTCAACCCCCCACCATATGCAGGGCCGCCAACCACTAGACCAGGCTGCTCAGAGCCACATCCAGCCTGGCCTTGAATGCCTCCAGGGATGGGGCATCCACGACCTCCCTGGGCAGCCTGTTCCAGTGTGCCACCACCCTTTGGGTGAAAAACTTTCTCCTAATCTCTAACCTAAATCTCCCCTGTCTTAGTTTAAAACCATTCCCCCTTGTCCTATCACTATCCACCCTCGTAAACAGGCATTCCCCCTCCTGTTTATACGCTCCCTTCAAGTACTGGAAGGCCGCAATGAGGTCTCCCCGGACCCTTCTCTTCTCCAAGCTGAACAAGCCCAGTTCCCTCAACCTTTCCTCATAGGAGAGAGGCTCCAGCCCTCTGATCATCTTAGTGGCCCTCCTCTGAACCCTCTCCAAGAGCTCCACGTCCTTCCTGTGCTGGGGGCCCCAGGCCTGGACACAGTACTCCAGATGGGGCCTCACAAGAGCCGAGT
>WKFP01013883.1:280861-374335 GCA_011057875.1 Pterocles orientalis
ATGACCCCAGAGGAGGGAGGGAATGGGTGATACACAATGATACTGCCCCCCGCAAAAGGCTCAGCCTGTTGCCAGCTAATGATTCCCAGAAACCGCACTCACGATTCCCCAAAACCGGGGTGGGGGAGGGGGGGCGGGGGGTGGCACTGCTCCCGAAGGCACTCAGGGAACGGAGATAACAGCCCAAGCATCCCAGGCCGAGAGCTGACCAAAGCAGGGGAAAAACAGCTACTGATTCCCCCGGAGACGGAGGATCCTGAAACTCATGGAACGGAGATAACGAGCGTCCCGGGCTCCAAGAGCTACTGGCGTCTGTGGGGGAGAAAGGCCTTGGGAGAGCGAATGCAGGCACCCGAAGCGAGATGATCCGGAGCCCAAGGGAAGTAAACGAGAGCGATCTCCCGGCAGGGTCCTCACCTATATACTGGGTATGACGAGCACGGGATGGAATAATTGGTCAGTCTGGTTCTCAATCTTAACCTAAAAGCAAATCCCAGGCTAGCGGCTAGACTGTGTCTCTTTGCTTGTCTGCTGACCTTGGCAAAACATGGGTCTTATCAGCTCCTCCTGAGCAGGAATCCAAAACATAGCTATTTATGAAGAAAAGAAAAAAAAAATTAACTTTCTCTATTTATCTTTAACCCACGACATGGGCCCACTTCTCCAGCCTGTCCAGGTCCCTCTGGATGGCTTTCCTTCCTTCCAGTGTGTCGACGGCACCACTCAGCTTAGTATCATCTGTGAACTTGGCAGTCTTGGACTTGTTCTGCTGTTACAGTGGGAGGGATTCTGCTCCTCTCACCTAGAGGTTCAGGGTCCTGACAGACATGGGAAGCCTGACTGCCAGTGAAGACTGAGGCAAAGCTCTTATTGAGCACCTCAGCTTTCTCCATGTCTGGGGAAGCCAGTTCTCCTTTCTCATTTATCAGAGGGGGAACACTCTCCTTGGCCTGTCTCCTCCTTGCTGTAGAACCCCTTCTTGTTATTTTTCATGTCCCTCACCAAGTTCAGCTCCATCTGTGCCTTGGCTTACCTGATCCTATCTCTACACATCCGGACAACGCCCCTGTATTCTTCCCAGGCTACACAACCCTGTTTCCACTTCCTGTACATTTCCCTCTTTTCCTTCAGTTTGAGCTGCAGGTCCTTGCTCAGCCACGCCGGTCGTCCGCCTCCTTTATTCAGTTTCTTCTGGTGGGGGATGGAGAGCTCTTGCACTCTCAGAAGGGTGTCCTTAAAGAGTTGCCAGCTCTATTCTGCTCCTGTGCCCTTAAGGACAGTTTCCAAGGGGATCCCATACTGTAATTACTTGAACAGCTGCAGGTTTGCTCTCCTGAAGTTCAGGGTCCTGACTCTGCTTTTAGCCAGGCCCATACTCCTCAACATCACAAACTTCACCAGCGCATGATCACTACAGTCCAGGCTGCCCCCAGTCTTAACCTCTCCAATGCTCTCTTCTACATTGGTGAGCACCTGGTCTAGTAAAGCTTCCCCATCTGATATGTGTACCAGGAAGTTATTCTCAATAGACTCCAGGAGTCTCCTGGATTGTTTGCAGCCTGCAGTGTTGTTAACCCAGCAGATATCTGGGTGGTTGAAATGCCCTATCAGGAGAAGAGCCTGCGAGTGTGACACCTCTTCAAGCTGAAGCAAGAACGCCTCGTCAACAGGTTCTCCCTGATCAGGTGGCCTGTAGTTGACCCCAACCAGTAGATGTCCTTTACTGGACCAGTCCTTGGTTTAAACCCATAAGCTCTCAATCTGGTCATAACTGTTCCTCAGACGCAGTTCTTCGCAATCTATCCACTCCCTAATATAGAGGGCAACTTCCCTCCCCCCCTCCTACTCCATCTGTCCCTTCTTAAAAGATCTGCAAGCCTGTTATTCACTGATACAGCTTAGCCGAAGCCAACAGGAAAGTTGAATTTGGTAAGAATAACTCACGTAACAGTTTAAAAGAAAAGCTATGAAGAGCAAGATGCATACTCTGCAGATCATGACGCTGTGAAAGTTTTGGTTCTAGTTCCTAAGTCTAAATCAGAATAATGTTGTAAGGGTTTTGCCGGTCTTTCCCTGCATAAACCTTTATCTCCTCACAAAGCTCTGTCCTCAGCTTCCAGTCTACTTTTTAAAAGCGTTTTAATTTACTTCTTTTTCCAAACTAATTTATCAATGACCTCTTTATTTTCCAGTTGTTTTCCTCCTCCTGTGCCACACTGATGGCCACATCTTACACTCTTTCCTTTCAATACTTACATATTGTTTTCTTCTTAAGAAAGCTGTCATCATCTAAAGTACACTAAAATTATTTGAGAAGAAGTTGCTTAGGGATGTAGAAGAGAAAGATCCATGGGCACTTTTGTTAATCATTTTACATACAGAATGTCGGACATAGAAATCATTTTATGCCAGAAAAAGGAAAGTAATAAAATCAATAGCAAAAGAAATTATGGAAATTTACAGGGATGGAGAGATCACGTATTAAGGCTACTTATATTCTCAAATTCTAAAAGAAAAAGGAAACCATACAATACATACCTCTGCATATTACAGAGTATAGCACATCTGGCAAATGATGAAGAATCATACGATCATAGAATGGTCTGGGTTGGAAGGGACCTTAAATATCAACAAGTTCCAGCCCCCCTGCCATGGGCAGGGACACCTTCCACTAGACCAGGTTGCTCAAAGCCTCATCCAGCCTGGCCTTGAACACCTCCAGGGATGGGGCATCCACAAGTTCCCTGGACAACCTCTTCCAGTTCCTCACCACCCTCATAGTAAAAAACTTCCTCCTAATATATAATCTAAAACTACCCTCTTTCAGCTTATACCCATTATCCCTTGTCCTCTCACTACACTCCCTGATAAAGAGTGCCTCCCCATCTCTCCTGTAGGCCCCCTTCAGGCCCCCCAGAACCTTCTCTTCTCCAGGCTGAACAACCCCAACTCTCTCAGTTTGTCCTCATAGGGGAGGTGCTCCAGCCCTCTGACCACCTTTGTGGCACTCCTCTAAACTCACTCCAAGAGGTCCATGTCTTTCTTGTACTAGGGGCCCCAGAGCTGGATGCGGTACTCCAGAGGGGGTCTCACAACACCAGAGTAGAGGGGAAGAATCACCTCCTTCGACAAGAATGAAACACAGTGAAGAAGAACACACATCCCCTAGGAGTGCCTCTAACCATAGAACTATAAAGATGGGAGCAACTCACTGGCTCCCATCCACCTCATAACAACAATGACAGGGACTTGCAAGTAGCAGAAAATAAACATTTAAGGTTTGGAGGCAATTTCTTTTGAGAGAGATTCCAAAATTGAAGAATTCAGCAAGAGCCCTATTTTCCCTTTTTCATCTTTATTTGTCACCTTGTTGATTCTGTAATGTTGCAGTGCATTTCCAGGACTAGCAATAGCAGCAATGTAGAGGAGTGATTATTCTAGCAAACCTTTACCCTGTCAGAAACATATGGGTTCAGATGTCTGCATCTGAATACTAGCTTTTTAACTAGGTAGGTTTTTACTTTAGGTAAAAAGTATACACATGATTTTCCTCTTCCTTTACACCTTGTCTTTAATCTATCTGGAACTTCTGTGGACAAGAGTAGGAATAGTAACAAACAGTGTACATGCTGGTATTGGTAGAAGCTCTGAGGAAGAAACGCCCCGCTGAAATTGAAGTCTTGCCAAGCAGAGTGCTTTGGAAGAGGAAAGCGAATCCTGGCAATGTATGAAAAAGAAGATGAGACAAAGCACTGTAACTTTGAAGTCTTGCACACAGGCTTGTGGATTACTTTGCAAGAGCAACCGCATTCCTCTCAACAGTGGTTTTTTTTTGATGCATGAGTTGGACCATCACCTTTTGCAACACTATGTCATACTTCACCTCTTTCCCTCTGGCAGTATTGTGGCTGCATCCAGCTCTATATATAGCTTAGACCAAGATATAAGCATGTGTCCTACCAATACTATACACTATACAATATATTATGAATACACAAACTGTTGTCACCACTGCAAGCTACCACTATACTTACAGCAATTTTTGACAACTGTGCACATGAAATGGATAACTAAAATAATTTGTTGTTTAAATAAATCGGTTTGTTTCTTCCTTTTGTTTCATCTCTCCTCTGAGTATCCAATCAAATTCTAACACACTTTTTTTGCCAGTGAGGAGCTTGCTTTAAAAAGAAGGAAAGGAAAGGAAAGGAAAGGAAAGGAGAGGAGAGGAGAGGAGAGGAGAGGAGAAAACCTTTAATTCTCTGCTTTCCCTCAGAGCACTACTGCCAAAGGAGCTGTGAATAAAAGCCAACTTTCACTGCCTTCTCAAGCATCTCCCATGTTTTCTGACTCCACCAAATCTGTTTCACAGATGTCTTCCTGGGTAAGACATCAGTATCATCTCCTCTCCCCTGCACAGCACTGCCATGGTTTGATACTATCACTTACTAAATGCTCCCATGTCTTATCTGGTTAATTGGAAGTATGCAGTTCGGCTCAGACTGAAACAATAATCTAACAAGAGATTCTATAAGATCAAATGGTGAGCCAGCTGGCTATCTTTTCTAATGAAGTAATCCAGTTGTGCTTTCTAGTCGGAAGTTGGGTCCAACACTGTATATCACAGAATTGTATCTTTTATGGTGTACCACACAAGCAGCCTGAGATATTCTTGTTTCCAACTCTCTACTATCTACACCCCACACACAATACAGACTGTACATATGGCAAAAGGCGCTCATTTTCCCCAGACAGCTCTGCTGCCTTCAGTGGGGTTATTCCAGGCATGAATTTATAAAAACAGCAAAATACACTCCAGAATCAGACAACCCCCCAAATGCTCTGACTGGGGGATGCCTTGCCACGACAGACCAGCTTTGGATCAGTGCCTGCAGGGAACACATTAGCCACTTCGCTTCCAATGGTAAGTAAACAGCCAGACTTCAGGCATGGCCTCCAAAGGAAGGTCCTTTGCAGCCTTGTTTGTACTGACAGCTGCTTTTTACATACCTTTCAGAATGGCAATGAGTCTGACACTGTCTTGCTCTCCATATAAGTCAATAGGGCTCCAAGAGCCATAAATCAGGAAATAATATTTCTTGCAAATAAACCCAGAGTATTTAAAATAATCCTAAATAAGACAGTGTGATTACTTCTCAAAATAGCAGTAGAGAGAATGGATTGCCTGGAGAGCTGGATTTTAGTTCATCCAGATGTGTGCAATGGAATAATTTTTGTTTTCTTACAGCTATTAAAAAGTTATCCATCTTAGCTTTCACCATGGAAAATTACCAAACTCAGGGGATAGTCATGAATGACACTAGAATCGACTTAATAGAGACAAAAATATGTCTGAGACAAAACTGATTTAGAGACAGGAATGATTTATAATGATCTTTCCCCAGTATCAGCTGTTCCTTCCACTGCAGTCACTAATCTCAAATAACCATAATGTGACATGGAGCTAAAAGAAGCCGCCATGGCTTCTTTGAAAAGACAGGGAGAAAAAATTCTCAAGCATTAGGATACAAAAATATGGATAGCTCCCCATATATGAAATAAGTACTCGTTTATTTTTTTTTCTACCAGACATCAACAACATTAATTGGAGCCTTTTCATTAACTGAGCAAAAAAAGACAGTGTTTTCTGTGTATGAAGACAGCACAATGCTCAGCAATTCCCATATCCTTTCTAGCAGACAGCACTCCCCATAAAGCCAAAAAATAAAAGATGGCAAAACACTGTTTGGATTTTTTTTTCTCCACTGGAATCACATATTTTACCAGACATTCCTCTGTGAAAACACAGCAGCAGGTAACAAGTGAACTAACACTCAGGGGGAAAGACGTTCATCTGTCATCCTCTCCATCACCTTCATTTGCACTGACCCATTCTAGATATCCAGCCTTGGTCCATTCGTCTCAGTTTAGGAAAGTGTAATTCTCTGTTTAACAATTCTGCAGTAGAGTTCTGAAATACTACTGCAAAATAGCATGTTTGGATCACCACAGGAAATTACTCCCATGGAGGTGTTTACAAGGAAAAGCTGAAAGAACATTTTAAGTGCTTTTTTTCCCCCCCTTTTTTTGATGCAAGTGAAAACTTTCTTAAAACAATGCCAGACTTGGCATTGGATAGAGTCTTCCATTTATTAGAGACCAAATCATGGGAGAGGTAACAAAAAAATTCAGTTTCTTGATAAATTAAGTCCTTGGCCTCTCTGCTTGAACAGTCGACAGCAAGGATCTCAGCTAAAGCCAAATATGGTAGCAGTGCTCCTCTGTGATGCAAATTCACGGTGCTCTGAATCGAGACAAACTAAGAGATTTTCAGTTAGCTACAAAATTAACATTTTGAAAGAAAATAAGTTATGCAGAGACGAAAAATGTCAATACAGGAAAGAATTACAATACTGACTCTGCAAGCAAAAGCAGTCTCTGGACAACATGAGAGCTCATCAGCCTCTCCAGTGATTTGGAAAACATCTGAATGGTGTGAAGGTGGTCAGCAATTGACTAGCACCGTTTGCAAATACATCAGGAAGCTGACAGTCTGTGAGTACTAATTTTATTTTCTGGGAAGGGTAAAACAGGTAGGTTGCGGGGGCAAAACTTTATGCTGTACCAGTGTGAGATACCTGCACTGAAATGACCAAGTTCCTTCATTTTTAATACATAGACAAGAAGTAAACTTCTGCACTGGGATCTGTCCACATTATCCCAAGAATGACTCCTGCTTTGGGAAATGCAATTTTGACACACACTTTACTCAGGTCCTTGCTTTGCAGTGTCTCCACTGACCAACTGAGCCTGAAGCTCATTCTTCCAAATATTGACAACACCCATGCTGGCATATGGAGACCTCAGGGAGGATTAACAATGAGAGAGCAGTCAAGATCCATTGGTGTCTGATAATCTCTATTTGGTGGAAAAAGGATTTTTCTATGAGTAAGGTCATCACTTTGACAGATTTTGTAAAGAAGCCAGTGTAGGGTGGGGAGTATGCAAACTAGGCTGCTCCTAGTTAAAGTATGTGAACAAAAGAACGACAGAGACCATGATAAAAGTTGATCGTGTGAGTAAAAAGGCCAAACCACTACCACATGCCTGATGAAAAGGCAGGAAAGATGTTGTACAAACCAGGACTCCCAGGAGAGATGAGATCACACTAAGCGGGGGAGGAGGCTACGTACAGGATGTTGTTTTGTAACTGCCTAGTGTTTTCCAGAGTAAAAGTGATTGTGGCTTGGCTAAACCCAAATTCCTCGCCTGCCCACTACTTTATCCCTATAGATTAGAAACAAGAGCTCCCCCACCAGGCAGGCTCTATGGTAAACGCATCCGAGCAGTGTGGTGCTAGGAACACCTATCATCAGCAAGGTCTCTGGAAGACTCAACCTGTCTGTACAGATGGAGCTGACTGCCCAAGAGTTGCAGTAGTGCCTCAGAGTCCTGAGGCACAGAGCCTGACTGCCCAGTATCCAAAAAACAGACTTTCAGTCAAACTGGTTTGGTCATCAGAGGTCCAATCTCACAGGCAGGAAAGGGCTTCACCACAGCATTCTGCTTCCAAGCTAGGTCTTCATTCAAAGGGAGGCAACTCTTCTTTCTCACTGAACCTAAAGGCTAACAATTATGTCACTCTATTTAAGAGTCAGGAGCATTTATACATAATATTTCAGGTGGTCAACAGTTTGCTAGATTCTTTATTTGTGCTGAATTCCTTTTGGAGGGGCACAGCTCCAGAAGAGATTTTAGCAATTTCTAACTTTTCTGGCAGTAAATTAATCCAGGCTGCTCTTAGAGGCCCTTCTTTCTTTGCTGACTTCTTGTCTCTCATGCGCTATCTGCTCTCCTGGAAATTCTATTATCTTAATCTCAGAGTATTCATTTGCCAGTATTGCTTTTCTGATCTTTTACACTCTTGACTTCACTATGTAATCGTTCAATTTCTCCTCCACATTTAATGTTTGATTCCATGCCTGTATCTCCTCCTTGCTCTGCATTACTTCTCCTGGCTCTCTGTTTCACAGGGCCTTCTAGTTTGTTAGTTTTTGCAGAGCCAGCTCCCTTGAAGTACTCAGTCTCCATTTCCATTAAGCTCTGGCGTTCCATTCGGGGTATGAGGGACAGCATGCACTGACGGTTATACAAATCCTCTTGATAGTAATTATTCCTTTATTCTATACCTTCTGTTTAACCCTTCAAGCATTTTCTTCCATCTTGTCAACTTTTCTTCCATTCTATTCTGGCACAATGTAAACTCTTGTTTCTCTTATTTTTTCCCTAACTAATGGCTTAATTACAAGTCTAATTAAGTTCTAAAAATGGAGGACTCGCTTAGTCTTACTAATGGTTCTACTTGACAGTATTAGACATACTTCTCTTTCCGGTTAGAAAACCAAATCACAAAACTGAGACAATGATCAATTGAATCAAATTATACATCACCTGTTTTTGCATGGAAACCCATTACTTTGCCATATATGTAAGAAGTAACCCTCTGAAACCTCTCTATTTCCTTATTTTCTAAGTTGTTAGTACTCATAGGCTGATAACATAATGAATTAAGACCACTGTAGGCCTTGTAATTAGGGCTTTAAAGTGTGCAAACTTAGAGACAGCTACACTGCAGGATTTAGGATTTCTGTCTTTCTGTTTTCTAGCCCAGTCTCCTACAAAGCAAGTATATACTACTAAGAGATATTTTCCTTTTGAATGTAATTTCTCACTTTCTTTCAGGGTTCCTTCTTACTTTTCATCTGTAAAGGTGCTCACCTGTCTGTGCCTGAACGTCGGTTTTTTTCTTTCTTTGCTATTGATGTGATTTCTGTAATTAGAACACGGGAGGAAGGTGTTGCATTACTTTAGTTTATGAACTGAACTGCACCAATAAAGTATCTACCTGAACAAAGCAGTTTGAGGCAGAAAGTGTTTTACTTTTTTTATAACTTACTGTGTTAATATACTACTATTATGCAAATTGGGCCAGATTACTAAACACTTTAAGTTATAACAGTTCAATGATTAATTCCTTGGGACAACCAGAGCTCTGAGAAATCTATTCTGTTTTTTCATACCCCATCCGCAAGACAGCTTTTAACAGTCATCACATGCTGCTTACCAGTAATTAAAAGGATTTTCAAAGTCCATCAGGACGATCCATTCCTTAGCTTGCCAGGAAGGTCTCTAAGGCCCTGCACATGATATACACCAGTGTCACTGCAGTCCCAGTATATCGACCTACGGACCAGAAAGAGCGTAAGGATGAGAACAAAACTGTGCGGTGTCCTGTATCCAGCTCTTGTCATTCCACACCGACTGGAAATGAAATGTCACTTGGCTGAGGCGTCAAGTTCACTGAGGGGGCAGGAGCATCAAGCAACACAAGCTATTTTTCATTCAGCTGACTTCCTGAGAGGACAAAGAAATGGAACAAATTTCTTGCTAGCAGGATAGATCCGAAACCAGATGATCAGGACATATACAGTGCACATAAGAACAGTCTGCACTGAAGAAGAGAGTACCTTACACATCATTAGGACCAAACCATGCATGCAATCACCTAAACAGGTGGAAGAAACAACACAAAGGGATCACACAAATGTTAACTAATCCATATAATTATTTGCTGGTTGTGTCTGGACTCTTCACCACAAGAATCCAAAGCATACATTTGTGCAACAGAAAATACATGTAAAAATCATCACAACTTATCTACTGCTCTGACCTAGGGGCAATTTTATAGTGCCAGAATAATCTTTTAGATTTATCACTGAATATATCTGCCAGACAGTACTTTTAGGGACAGTTAGACAGCAAAGAGCAAATATTTGATGAGCACTTATGGGTACAACTGCATGTCAAATATAACTGGCTGCAAATCTGAATCATGTGGTATTACACTAAGGTGAAAGTTTTCCAGACATCTAAATCAAAAAGAATGCAGGTCCCTTGGGCACTTAACAGATACATCCAAACAGGAACAAGGGCTGAGGAGCACTGCCTTTTCAGTAACAGGAGTCAGCTCCCAAATCCATTATCAGCTGTGAGCTGTATTTTCACATTTTCAGTTCCTACTGAGGTCATAGTGGAGAGCAGAGCTGATATTCAGAGCCTTTTTGGTCCTTTTTTACACTCTAGGAGTGTGAGAGAGAGAGAAGAGGAGCACAGAGGGAGAGAGGGGAGCTTAGCATATAAAGTGGATTCCTACCCATTGTCTTACTTTTCACTATCAACATGAACAAACTTTGTTGCTCATTCTTCGAATGCCTCTTAATGCCTAATCAAGATAGAATCCCATTTTTTCCAGTGTGGGGGAATCAGTGCATAGTCTCTGAGCGGGTAAACTGCAGGGAGCATTCAGACATGCTACACTGGAAAGTCACTCACCATAGGCCACCAGGACTGTGGCACTGCTGGGGATAAACCCCAACAATCCAGGTCAGTGCCTTTTTCCACACCATGACATATCCCTGAACTAATGTAGTTAAGCTTTTGACAAAAAAGAGGACATTTGAAAATCAAAAAAAAAAAATCTACAAGAGATACATAACCTTTTTGGCAACCAGGCTCTAATAGACTTTAAAAAAAAAAATTACTAATGGAAGGATTAATGGTTTCATGTCTATAGAACTGGCAGGAACATCTTGCCTATGAATGGAAGACTGATGTCTCATCTTTATATTTTGTAAGAGAAAAACATATACCAAGAAATAAAGTCAGAGGTCTTAAAGACAGATGATTTTCCTGTGGGGCATCAAATGAAACTATCATTATGAAATTACTTGCTTTTGAAGCAGAATAAATAAAAATTCCAAAGATTTTGTATAACGGACTTGGTAACGTTCTGTACCAGGGGTTGTTAATGGCTACAGGAATAAGAGTATTCTGCCCTGCTGATTGAAGATAAAATCTGTCCTTCATTCAAAGACAGCGAGTCAAAAGCACTGCTTTACATTCCCACAGCTCATAAGCTACTCTGATTTTTGTCCCAGCTGCCCAGAGCTTCGGTGTAGCTGTGGCAGCTTCCAAAGAGATACAGAACTATAGCAACCCTTGTTTTCACCATCATTTTGCACTTGCTGAAGACTTGATTCATCCTATTCTGGAAGAATTCCCTAGTAAGAACTGAAGCCAGTTGTTCTGCTTATTATGACATAAAGCAGGAGAGGGAGTCATAATTGATAGCAAATGATTTTTACAGATGTGACCAGCAATGTGAGCAAAGACAGAGGCCTGCAGTTCTCAGTGACATTGTATCTTCACTAACCTACATTTACCTCCCATGGACACGGACAGGTTTTCATCTAAAAGACCGGTATTGTTTCATACTACACACCCTCTTTAAGTATACATGAGCTGCTGTACATTTCTAATGCTTTGCTTGATACCAGGAGAGTTTGCAAACAAAACCTCTTTTTTGGTCTTCACAGCATGCTGTGCATTTTTTTCTTCCATCTCTGGATATCTCTAAAGAAATTAAATGAGCAGGGCAAAGAAAACCAGCAGAGCGTAATATGGCCATCAGCGTATCAACTGTAGTGTGTGCGTTTATGAACCTGTCACTCAGAGATTAGACCAGACATGCCTCTCTCATAAAAAGCTTCAAAGTCAAGCCTGAATACTCAACTGACTTTCCCAAGATGAGATTCTCCTACTCTCAAAACAAATATGTCATTTATGTCTATGCTGGAGAACCCTCTCATATAATGCCACATCAAGTATAACTAGTTGCATTATTGAATCCAACTGCTCCAGCATCAAATTCTCTGGTAAATTCCAGTGTGGCTGACTTTCTGCCTTGTAATTTGCTGACAGAAGACATTAAGTAACATTTCCGTATGCATTAGGACTGCTCTGAGTTCATTTAGAGTTCCAGTGAACTGTAATCTAGTTCAGCCTAACAGCTTAGAGCATTAACCTGAAAGCTGTATTCCAAGGTCAGGCCCTAGGTCACTATACAACTTTTGGCAAGTTGCTTAACACTTCAGATAATCTTTCTTCTAAAATTAATAGCATTATATTTACTATAGTTACTTCACAAGAATTTTGTAAAGCTCAATTAATATTTATAAGTCTTCTGGCTTAGATAACAAGCCCTGTTGAAATACAAAGTGTTATCACACCTATTAAAGATGTTTCACCATTTACGGCTATATCTAATCAGTAGTTCTGGAACCATGTTTAGGCACTTTTGTTATCTTGTCAATAGACTCTAGACTGCTTACACAACAAATAAAACTACCAGTGTGATGAACCTTCCTGGTAACAGGTCATAAACATTGATTCCATATTTTAAAATGTGGCAATTTTTCTTTCTTTCAGTTCACATCTTATTTAGGGCAACACTTTTCATCAGTTAGAATAGAAATTCAGTTTATACTACTAAATTTCAAAATATGTTCTTCTCCGGCTTAGTGGCATGTCACGCTGTTTGGATCCTGCTTTTTAATTCTGTGTTTGAATTCCTGCACAAAGTCAGAGGACGAAGTCATTGGAGGTGTGACATGCAGGAAAATGTTATGGGCTTTAGCTGTTTATGAGACAGTGTGCAGTGTTAACTGTGATACAGTAGTTAACATTACAATGACAGATTCTACAAGGCAAATTATATCCCCTTTACTGAAACTATTTCCTATTTGAAAGATAGAGACCAGTAACTGAAGGCACTTGACGCCAGCATTGCCCACATAGTCACGGACTGAAAGCAGTAACGCAATGTGAATGATTCATTTTCAGCCTGTGAATATTCCTACCAAAGAAACAAAAAATTAAAAAAATATTGTTCTTCACTCACAGAGCCCAAGGTTGATCTATTTCTGTAATAACTGATGGGAAAAATTCCTTTCTTACCTTTACTCTCTGTTGTTAGCTAAACTCAACATCTTTCACACACATTCACCTCATAGTCACCAATGATGATTAAAAAGATCGGTCTAGCCTCCAGGCAGAGGATAAAAGTACCTAGTGATGTCAGCTGATAGGAGTCAGGAAACACTGAGTTCCTGTTTTATTTTCGTAAGGGCATGATAAGCTTGAGAGGACTGGAAACAACTGCATTGTAGATTCCTAGCAAGCTCTCCACAAAACTCACAGCAGAAAGATGGCCCAGAAGCACGTGAACAGGCAAAATTTAGTGAGTCCATACAGTGTGATGGATGCAGTCAGTAACACTCTTGGTTCTCTACAGAAACAGCACAATGTTCCAAATCAAGAATATTCCAGTACAATATATTTTTCTTAAAATCTCAGTTCATGAAGGATCTCAGTTTTCTGCTTTCAAGCTGAAGCATTCTTTGTTTACCTTAAGCACTCCACTGGCACAGAAACCCTAAAGCACCCAAAGAATCCATTCTTCCTGCAGAATTTTAGGATCTCCCTCTACAGGGCCACAAAGACAGTTTCTTCCCTCCCTTGATGAGAAAGGGACCCTAGAGTAGTACTCTGATGTGTTTAAAATGAAGCCACAGGTTAGGTGGCCTGGGTACCAAATAAAGTTTTTTGTGCAGAGGTTTGAAGATGCACATCCCATATGTCTAAAGTTCAAAGTCCAAAGGCAAAGCATCGCGCATTTTATGACATGGCACATCATGATTTTGAAGCTACCCTCGATTTTTGAAATCTGTTTATTGCATATCGGGAAGCACTGCACAAGCTCTTGGAAATATATTCCAGCTTTTGTACAGCCCATCACATCTCTTCCTTTTTAAATGAAGCCCAAGCAACTTCCTTCACTTGACAGCATTAATGGCAAGTGTGCAAGAGACTGTCTGAAAGTTGGGAGGGCCATATACATGCATCCACACACCCTTCAGGATGAAAGGGAATTCAGTGTGTTTGGACGAGCTGTAGTGGCTGATGTTTATGGCCTCCACCGTGTGAAGAAACAAATTGTGGGTTAAGCACAGAGGAATTTCCTTTTGTAACCTTAGTGTTGATGATAGGGACCACGATGCTGCCATGTGGCTGTGCAAAGGTTCTGCTTATTATGAGCGTGCATAAACACAAATACATGCATGCAATGCTTTGCAAAAGCCCTGAGCAGGGATTTTATTTCCTTTCAAAAAAATCAGTGAACTCACAGGCACTTCTCACACACTTCTGAGAGAGTCTCTGCCACTCACTGCCTTTCCAGTACCAACAGCATCTTTGTGTGTACTGCCTGCTTTCGTCATAAAGTACCATAGCTAAGGGTCCAGACTCTCCCCATTTTACGACGATAAAAAACAACCTTAGCAAGGCCATCTGATACTATCAAACAGGGTGAGGCACATACCTTTGAAGTAGCCTGGAATCTCTTTTTGCTGAAGTGCCATGGTGATGGCCACAGAGAAAACAGAGGTCTGTGGCTAGGAGGAAGGCATGCAATCTGTTGCAGCTTCAGCATGAAATAGTTTGCATCTAATTCTTTTCTTTTTATAGTTATGAAGGCTTCTCACCAATAGTCTTGAACATCACAGAGAATGGCAGTGTTTAGAAAAAAATGCAGTGTGCTAGGAGCCTTGAAAGGAATTTAGAACATGTTGTTTACTGGATGTTAGCAGCTACTTGAAATTGAACTTTTTCTGTGTGTATACATTAGCATCGTCCAATCCCGCAGGAATTATACACAAATATCCAGCTCTGCTGATGGAAAACATGACAGGGTGCATTTGGCAAGGATTTTTCATTCAGAACTGGCTTCCCTGCCAGGAGGTTTCGAGGTTCATGCAGCATTGTTCATACGGTACCTACCCTTCTGCAAACCTTCAGTGTGGCTCAAAAAGCTTCCAGATTACATCACTTCTTTTAATTTTCTTACCATTTAGTAAAAGTTTCCTCTGATGGGAAAAAGGTAGGATTGTTTGTCTTAGACGCATTAAATATTCTCACACAGTCTCCTTTCCCAATTCGAATAGATTAACTGGCAAAACTCATAACAGATTTATTGTGACCAGAAACGGTCCAAACCAGTGATTTTTGGCTTTTTCTGTTTCTTGATCTTCAGCATTTCTGCAGGGGAGGCAGGAGGCATGTATAACAAACATAAGCTGAGCAAAACCTTGATTTCATTAGCTGTCTTTCACAGACTCATAATAGAAAAACGTTGTCGTAATTCCTTAAATCACAGAGCTTAGTTTGTGCAACGTTTGTCTCTGTGAAGCCAGGAAGCTAATCCTATGCAGGATTAGTGCTGGTGATTTGGCCCCTAATGTCTTTGCAGGTAGTCATTCACAAAATCTATCACATAATAAAAGAAAAGACATCTTGTCTTCAAAACAAGACATTTGTCCATATGGCCACACTCTCAGAGTACCTTGCAGTCTGTAGGGTGTGGATGTACATTGTATGTATATGTGTTTTTCCCCTTTTTTAACAGTGAATTAAAGAGCAAAGTAATACCTTTTTAGGTATATTCAGGAACGTAATTCCAGAAGAATTAGAAGCACACTAGAAATTTTCACTTCACAGTGGAGAGAGACAGGGGAAGACAAAGATCTGGGAAAGAGTGAGGGAAAAGCGTTCGGCTCGAGTGTTTTTTGCTTTCTCATGTTCTCTTTTTTCTCTATACCAAAATCAGTGATCAGAAGCTTATGTTAACTGGACATAAAATGAGTAAAAATACCCTGAGTAGAGACATTTTGCCCATGACAGATGCATGGACATTCTTGTTAATAAGGGGTGTCCTTCCACAAGGCAGCTCAGCCCAGCAAACCTCCCATTCATCCCCATGGGAGCATGCATGTCTCTCCAGTAAAAACTGACCGGGACCCACAGTGCCTGGCTCCCACCAGGTGTCCCAGCTAACAGTTCCCTTTAACTACTGCAACAAAAAATGTCATAAAGAGCTTACTAAGCGGCCAAGCCTAAAGCTACAGGAGTATTTAAAAATATTCGTTATTAAATTTGGAGGGAAGGGGGAATAAGGAGTTATATTTGGTAGTAAAGAACTGCAGTCTGGTATTAAAAAAAATTAATAAATGAGTATGGATATTATTAAACACAGAGTTAGGTGATTGTCATGTTACAGGTGAGGTTTTAACATTCAATTTTTTTTTCACTATGGTCGGTAGTAAAACATGCTTTTACTTCAATAGGAGGTGAATGGAGCCATTAAGTGGAGTTGAATTGTTAGGCCATATGGTTTCTCTCCTTGTAGTTTTCTTCATGTTGCAGGTATTTGTTCCTGTTTTGTGTTTGTATTTACATTTTCTTGGACCTTTTAGTTCCCTAAGGAGACACTTATAAATGGTCATAACACAGTAACCCACAAAATTACAGTCCTATAAATTAGTCCCTCAGGCATTAAGAGTCTGGGAAAATACAAACACAGACAGACTCAAAACTTTTATTTAACAAAATTTAGGCCATATTGGTGGTGGGGGGAAAAAAATCATCATTTCCAGAACTGGAAGACTACTTGTCTTAAAGAGGGACATCATTTGGTGGGTAACATACAAGTATAATAACTAACTAGGCCTTCCATCTTACCAGGTCCAAAGGGATGTTTTTATTAACAGGGAAAATGAAAATTTATGTAAGTATAAAATAATTACGTAAAATAATGTAAATGACAGCATGCTTACTTATCACATTATTTAGAGAATGAATCACTTAAAAACCAGGAAATTAATAAAGGATATCTAAACCTCACACCTGCCACACTGACAGCCTCTATTGGAATGGTACCCTAGAATATCACACACATTCATACATTTGTTCTCAAATCTTCTGTCTGAGACAAGGACACGATATTTTTAATCAGTGGAAAATGGAGGCACAAAGCAACAGATTTTGAAAGATACCCAACTTTTTAGACCAGTGGGGACACATGATCGCTCTTAGCTTTTATGCCAAAGGGAGTCCCTGAAGTCCCATAAAGCTATATTCGCAGCCCATAGGAGTGCAAGCAAGAGCGTAATGAACACACTTGTGTTCTCTGGCTGAGCTCCCCATGGAGGCTCCTGGAAGCAGAGCATACATAGCTCAGAGACAGACAACCTCACCTGTAGGCAGCAGCTCAGGATAATGCCAGGCCCCATGACTTGGGGATCTACTCAATAAAAGCCTCACAACCAGTTTACACAATGTCTACCACACAATGCTGTGGCAAGGACTGGAGCAGCATGGACCCAACGTATTCTGCCGCACCACTGATTTCCCCAAAAACCTGACAGCTGAAGTTGGCCACATGGCCAGACACTCCCTTGCTCATACTGAGAAACAAGAAGTCACATGAAAAACTGAGTGCAAGGCCAGGAAAGCCATGGCAAAAGTTGGCCTGTGGACTTCCAGTAAGTTCAACTCCAATCTCTCCTCAGAAGTTTCCCAACACTTCCTACCCTCCTTCCTTCTTAGCCCATCAGATATGGCAAGTTCCCAAAAGAAGGTAGTATGGCTGTAGATAGTCTCCATTTTAAGACCTAATCTAGTGATACTAGTTTCTTCACAAGAAGATTTGGACTGAAGACGTAATTGCAGAACACTTTGAACAAATGTTTGCAAGACAAATGTCTCCATGTTAATCCCAGAAACAATAACAAGAAGAAAATGCCTTTGTCTGTTGTTTCCAAATGGGTTTTTTGACCTCTTAGTCCTGGAGATTGTGAATTTCAGATTAATGTACTGGATGCCAAATACATCAACTCAAATAATCTGTGCCCTGGGGACCCACCTCTCTGAGAGACTGAATTCATCAGTGGACCCTGCTGCAGAACCTGGTTTTGGCACACATTAATATGAAATCAAGTCCAGGGAAAAAAATCTTAGAATTCACCTTCAATATTTTAGAGACTAAATTAATGGTTGTACATTATTTTTCTGGCTAAGTATTGCTGTAATTGGATTTGAGAAATGTTTTTTTCCTCCTTCTTCTGAAAGTGATGAAAAGTGAGTGAGAAACTGTTTTTCAATAGGCTGAGCTACTGAAGAGACAGTAGGTCTGCTGGAGAAACAAATGGAGCTGTCTGTCCACCTTCTCTTATGGGGAGACTCTGCAGGGCAACATGTTGGGGTGTGCTAAGCCTCCACAGTCTGCAAAGAAAGAGCTCCAACTCCCATCCATGTTGAAACAAGGCCCAGAAGAGCAAGAAAAAAATAGATCTCAGTTTCTCAGAGAGGAGTCTTTGGCCAGAGTAGGGACAAGGCAGGCTGCTACAGAGCAGATCTCTGCTGAACACCCTTCTCTGCTAAAGCACTGTGCACATTTTTTTTTTCCTGGGCATAACAAAACTTCCCATTTAAGGTTTTTCCAGAAAGTACTGATAAATTGTTCTTGCCCATGGAAGATTTCCCTGATGAGGAAGAGTCACCAGTTCAGCCTTGCTAGATGCCTGCTTCACAACAGGTCTGGGGCTGTTGGCTGGCCCTAAGGCCAACCAGCCACATGCAGAGCACACCACATGTCCCCTTCCCCATCCACCCACAAAACCAGGGCAGCAGCATCCAAACCAGCTCCTGGGAATGGCCCTGGGTGATCTCACGGCCCGGTCTGCTCTGTGAATGTACCAGCTGGCCTGGGGCACAGCCAGGAGCTACATGAGCAGTTTTACTAATACGGCTATATATATCTAATGAATATAGCTATAGCCACTTAGAGCAAACTTGGACCAAATGAAGGTAAACCAGATCTACTTAAGACCTTGATGCTTATGGATGCAGTACTGTCTTCCGTAGAGTGAGATGAAAAGATCCCTCTAACCATCCCATAAAACCTTTTTTTTGAGTCTGAAAAAAAATTCCTTCCAGATCATTTTGTTTCTAACAGCAAATAATTTTATACCTCAAGTTTTTACCTTCACAGAAGTGAAAGGTCATGGGCATCATAAATTTTATGACATTAAAAGTTATAAGCCTGTTTCATATTGAGTACAGATTGTGCCCAAGTGCCAACTATACATTCTACTGAATATTGTTATAAAATCGCTTATTTCAGCAGATATGAATTGTCAACATTTGACAGCTGTGACTTAATTTTTATTTTTAAGAGTATGTTCAGTAAAATTCACAAAAATAAGACATGATTTGCTGTAGAATGCACATCGACAGCTCTAATAAACTGCTTTCATTGCAGAGGTTCTGTAAAGAAACTAATAATTGTCTGAAACTTGAAAACTACGCACTATTAATTTTAAACTTTGTACAGTGAAGTTAAATGATATATATAAAGTAATGTATTTAAACTAAAACCCTAACACCAGAATTTCTCATAAGTCCATTAATCATTTAAAAAATACAGATATCAGAACATTTATATTAGTATTTGTTATTATTTGTCAAGTGCAAACAACCTATTTTGCATTATGCAAAACAAAACTTGAAGACAATCCACTCCCCAAAGAGACTTCAGACAAGATGCTGGAAATTCTTGTGCTATATAGATTCTTGCAGACAGACACAGCAAATATGAGTGCCTTACTGGAAGAATATGCACACAAGAAATTGATTTATCTCCAGAGAATGGATTTCATGTAGGAGTTACCACAGAGAGGTTATTCTATTTGTATTGTACTTTAAGATGATACTGTCCTTCTCTCATGGCAATAGTTCTACCGAGGAAGACAGCAATTTTGTACAGAAATCTAATACCAACTCTTGCCTCAATTTACAAAATATAAAATTTAGTTGTTGTTGTCAACTTGTCACCCCCCAAATACTATGGGCAATACAAGAAAAATTATCATCTTTTCAGAATCTAGAGTTATTTGCATTCTTACATATTGCATATTTTTACATATTTACATTTTTTGTCTTTTTCCTTTCACCATCCTGTACTATCCTCTTCCCATTCTCTGTTCCCATACCACTTCTGTTCTCCCCAAGTGAGTAAATGCTAAACTTTTTTTTTGTGCTGTGCTTCTAGTAACAATATAAGCAGTCCCCCAGTTCTATGTTAACTGAATGAGGTTAACCACATCTGTAACAGCCAACATCCAAAACATGAGTGAGCTCATTGCCAGCAATCTTAATTTAATAATTGTGAGCCAAAGACTTTGGTTTCAACCTCTTGGTGTTGTACCATATTCAACCCCAAGACAGGTTTAATCTTTTACTACAGTTGCAAGACAGGTCTTGCCAATTGTTGCATTTCAGTACAAAATAAACCTATTTTATTGCATTCTTTTGAACTGCCCTTGAAGGGGAAAATCGCGCAAAGACCATTCTGTCCTGTGATGTAGTCTGGTAGTACTTTCTTTGCAGAAGTTACATCCAAACCTTCTATGTCAATACTTCAGATTTCAACAACAACCATCAACCATGATGATAATAAAATACACAGGGTTCCTAGTAAACTGCAAAATGTTCCGTAAGAGAAGATACAGCTCCACAGTCCCCTTACTCCAGCCAGTTCTGGTTTATATCTATCTGACATTCTTTATTTGCATGCGATCTCTTTTATACGTTGCTTAAATATACAGTAAGGTTGCTGCTTTTTGTAGCAGTATAAATATACAACCTAGAGTACGTAATCTCAGTCTCAGTTCATTATTAAATTGTATACACTGGATTAGCATAGGATTTCAGTTCAGCAGCTAAGGAATCAAGCAGCATTTTACAAAGAACTTTTTATCCTGCTTTTATGATGATTTATAAATGAAAGATGAAAAGTAATGTCTTTCTTAAGGCTTCATTTTAAGTAGTCTTGAGAGACTTTGATTGAATACATAGTTCATTCAAAATGGTAAAATTTTATACCTTTTATTTCTAATGGTCCAGTTAGGTTTTAAGGTATTTTTGGCTTTCTTCCATTGTCAGGAAGTAATGTTTCCAAAAATCATCATTTATTTGAGCAGTAAGTTTTTAAAAAGAACAAAGACAGGCAAAGAGGTGAACACCATATTCTTTTCAAAACTCTTCTAAGGAATAAAGGAAAGGTAATTCAGCCTCTGTTATCATGCCTGGATCTGCATTCCTTCCTCACAAACAGCATTATTGATCTCTGTGTCATTCCTGCCGAAAGAACTAAGGTGCCACGGAAGCCCTCTCGTTATGTAACATGCCATAACATTGAGAACATGTAAAGGAATAGCTGCACCATTATGCAATGTACAGGACAGTCTATGAATCAGGGCTCCCTTACAATGGCCAGTGCTTCACAGGAGTTTTAGTATCTTCTGTAGTATCTCTCTGCTGGTAACTAAATATTTTAGAACAGTTTATATTGACTCCAGGGACAGCTGTTGAGGAGAATATTTCTTATTTCAAGCCAAATATGGAGTTCATGGCTTAGCTCAGGAATTGGACGGTACCCAAGAATTTGTTAGGTTTTCTTCCCCTTTGCTCCAAATTATCCAACATCCCCCTCTGCCTCCTCCTCCCCGCCCCCCCACCCTGAAAACCTCTACAATAATAAAATTTAAAGCGTATCCAGAGTGCTTACTATACGCTGACATTTTTCTTAAAGGGATAGTGTCGGGATAACTTAGGCCAAATTCTGAATTTAATAAAAACTTCTTAAACAGAAACGTAAAGTTAATACAAAATTTAAGATTATTTTAAACTGTCTCAGCAAAAAGAACAGTTCATATTTTAAGAGGCCTGTAATGTTGTTCCATTTCAAAGAAATCTTTCCCTCTGTAAAAGCTAATAAGTGAAACTGAATAGATTATATTAAAGTCCAACACACTGTCCCACTCTCCCTTCCCAGGCAGAGAAAAAAGCAAGGAAAAAAAACCCAAAAATATTTTTGAATGCTCATTTTAATGCTTTATCTTTTATTAATTACACATCACACGGATAATAGTTTTTATTACAGCACTTACAACCTGAAAAGTGACATCCCTCCGAAAGAAAATATACATCTTTGTCCTAACACTTGAGTTACAATTGGTAATGGAAACAATAACGTCTTCCATTTCTACTAGCCAAAGGTCTACCTACTTTTCCTGTGATCAATAATTACAAATACATCAAGAGTATTAAAATACGGGAAATACTGACCAAATTCTTCTCCAGAAAAAAAGCAAATATGTTTATAAAATGACACACATTTGTTACAGGAAACATATCCATTTGAACTTACAGTATAAAACCTGTGTTGCACATTTAATTTCTGTCTATTTTTAACTTGCTTTTAAAACATGGGACGACAAAAGAAAGTTACGAGGTGCTTAGAAAATACAACTTCTAGAGATATTACTCTCCACAGCTAACACCTATAAAGGTTTCCTGTGAATGACATCCTATATGTTACATAAATAATGTCACATCTCTTTGATAAATGACATGATACATCAGTTCCAACAGAAGAAGAGCTTGTTAGCAAGAAAGGAAAGTTTTTCAAAAAAATAAGGCACTATCAAAAGTAAAAGCAATTCGGTAACTGCTAACCTCAAAGGCATGGGTGACTCAAAGCAAATAATGCTTAATCCTAGTGATATGCAAAGTATTTTAAAGATTTGCAATTGGGAATATCTGAGCAGTTATGAATAAAAAAAAAATGCTTCTTGAGTTTTATTGAGAATTCTTGGCGGAGGCGATGGACCCGTGGGATGTTAGTCCAGCAATAACAGCTTTATTGTGGCCACTCAGCATGGCCAGAGAGCTCTGGCAGGGGAGGCCCAAGGTCCTTTCCTTGGTCATGTGCTGTAGCCCCAGAAACTGCCCTTCAGCACCCTCCCTAACTGTTCAAACTGGCAGGAGGGCTCTGTTCCTCTGGGAGGAAATGAATGTTTGCCCTTTAGGCAACCAGCAGCAATAAACAAACCTCCAGCCCAGAGCACTGCACAATGAGGAATTAAAGAATGGTTGCAGAGGCCCTAGTGGAAGGCACCCATGGAGGACACGGTGTAAGACAGCCCTCTGGGCTGCTGCAGCACACACTGAGTTACCTTGGGCAAATGGCTATGGCTTAGATCTTCAAGGAAGATATTTATGGCACTAAATCCAGCCTACCTCTGGATGGATTTATACTTACAGGCACCTGTATAGCTAGAAAGTATTTTTAAAAGTCCAGACTGGTGTTTCTTTAGTCTGGTGCCTTGGAAAGGCTTTACCCTTTCTCAGGATTTGCATTACAAATGCTCATTTGTGCTGAATCAGTTTGGGATATTTCCAGATGTGGCCAGTGGAAGCAATAAATGTGATTACAGCACTACACTCACCAAAGAAGGAGAGGATCCAGTTCCCTCCTGTCAACTCAAACTTGTTCACCAGTTTCCTACAAGCCTGTGCCTATTACTGTTAAAGACTCAAGAGTTATTAAAAACAGAAAAAAGTGCAAGATGTTATGAAAGGCCACAGTTTAGGGAACTCCCTGGCAACATGTCTTAGTCCTCTAAGGAGGCGGATGTCTCTTCATGGATTACATCCTCTACTTCAAGAGCCCATGCTCTGAGCAGCACATTATTTTACACAGGCTATTTGCTGACATTGTGTGTTCCTGTCTGGTTTTAAAGAAAAAAAAAAAGCTTCTGTATAACTGTACTTCCAGAGAAAACCAGATGGAGAATTCCCAGTGGACTGGCATTCTGGGGGAACCAGGCACCACTCAGCCCAGGTTCAACACACTCATAAGGAGACAGATTTTAATTTTCACATTGATAAAAAAAAGAAAAATATAATCTCAGATTTTTATATCAAAAATGGAGACTTATGAAATTAGACATTTCTAGTATGGATAGCAGCTAAATGGGGTTGTTTAGGATGTGGCTTGGATTATTTTTGAATTTGGTTTCCTGTTGCTAGTTCTACATCTCTGAACAGGGAACAATGGAAAAAGAGCTCAGACCCGGTGTTGTGAGAGCATTAGCAACACCTTCAGCTGTTAGGGCAGAGGATGCTCCTTAACTCTGAATCCATCCCTACCTCCCCATCTTCCCTGGATATGCCACAAAGCCGAAGGAATCTACAGGAGGAGTTGGTAGTCTGGGTTTTTTTTTTCATCTGGGAGGTGGGCTTTAAAGAAGTTTTTATTTAAAGAATTTGTTGGTAAGCAGCAACAGAATTCTTGGCACAACAAATGTTTGGAGACTTCCTTCAAGCATAACAGGCCTTGTTAGATGGGGACCCAAAAGAAGGAAAACGGGCGAGGTTGGATGTGTTTCATGGATCAGATAGTCCCACATTCACATCAAACCTCAGCTCCTAAATCCTGTTCTGGTCTGCCCTTCTAACATGGACGTGGTAAAACTTTATTTTCTCTGATAAAACTTGCAGTGCTCCTGTTTAGCAGAGTACTTTTCATAACACCTACAGGTTATCACCTATTAGTGATTTGGCTTGTATAAGCATGGGGCCACGATAAAAAGGTCACAGCTTACACATGAGGGAAAAGAAAAACATGTAAGTGTTACCACAGTTTTTCTAAAGTGAAGTCCTGGAAAAATTCATGTAAACTGTACATAGCTGTAATGTGAAAGGGGACATTTGTTTCTTCAGAAGGAATTACTATGGTGCAAGAATTGTCTTGGCAGATAAACAGAACATATTTGCCCAGAGTGTAAATAAATTTTTCTTCTGTAAAACTTCAAGTGAACAAGTAACTTTTTGAAAGGCAAAAAGAATCCTTCTTGTTACCTTTTGTACAGAGACATATACATGTTCCTTTAAAAAAAAAAAAAATAATAATTCTACCTTTGACCTCAGCAGTTTCTCCACAAATTTCAAATGTCAAACCAAAGAGTATTGCTCATGAAAAGAAATCTGCTGGCAAAGGTAACTCTCCTATTGAGGTCACATTCTAGAGTTCAAAGTGTGGGAAAATTGGTAGTTTTTTCTCCATTTGCCTAAGAAATTAGTCATACAAATAGTTTTGAATTACAGAAAACACTGCATATGTCTTTGCCTATTGAAATGTATTCACTTGAGTGTCTATTATGCAGTTTCACTAGAAGGAATGCCTGCCTTTTGCAAATTGCATTCCCTAATGGCTGACCTGGGGAGGAATGAAACCTCTCCAAAACATACCAGCTATCTGGACAGACATTCCTCTTGAGCTCAAACCACAGGAAGTCTGTGCTTCTGGAGATGCAGCATGTAAATCTAGCGTTATATGCTGTTCAGCCATGGACTACCTGTACGCAGTAGCACATTGGCCACGTTAACATCACACATTAACATGGCCAGGTTGAAGCTCTCAGCTGGACCTGCTCTTTTGAGCCCAGAGTCATAAGGTTTTCTCCTGGAAAGGGCCATTCATACAAACATCACAGTGTTGATGTGGAAATCTCCCTCATTGGAAGGAGAAGGGTGGGAGAAGAGAGCTCTGTCCAGCTCAGGCAAGTTACCCTTTCACACTAAGCTATGGTCATCTCACCAACCTGGATCATTTTAAGACTCACACAAAAGGTGCTCAGACTTCAGGCAAAGACTTTTTTTCCAATTTAAAGGTGAGTCTATTAGGACACGGAGCCCACGGCTCTCTTGGGTGTTACCACAGAGTACAAATGTAACCAGTTACATCATCAGTCATTTTGCTGCTTCCCAGAACTCAGCAAAAAAAAAAAAAAAAAAAATCACATCTTCTTGCCTATTTTCTTTGGACAAAAATGACTTCTATCTACACTATTTTACCTGGATTTTTTTCTCTCATTTTGGGAGTCATTAGAGGCAAGACCGTTTCATTATTTGCTGTACAAGAAAGGAAAAAAAGTCTTTCCAAGCAGGAGCTTGGAAGTACACAGACACACAAGTTTTCAAAAGAACAAACAAAACAAAGCCCAAGTGAGTTTTTCTACTATTTTTACACAGGTTTTGACACTCAGCAGGTTGGAACTACTTAGTCTTTTCTCATGATTCACAAGTAGGTCCACCATACACTTTAAAAGAATTAATGAATATATCACCCTGAAGAACACTAATGCATGCATTATTCATTCTGCCTCAGCTTGTTTGAAATGTTTGCATGAAGAGGAACTCTAGTAGGTACTGTTTCATTTCATCACTTACAGTGCCTGCAACTTGACTGCAGTAAAATTTACAGCACTGGGCTCTTGTATGATTAATATACTACTGCCGTAAGAATCTGCTATATTTTTGGTACCATTATACACATGGGTTTCTGTTGGATACCATTCTTCATGACTTCACATATCATGGATATAAAGCTAGCAAATGTTTCCTTAAAGTATGTTTTTAATCTTAAATATCAGACATAGGAGACATTCTATGAAATTTGTAGAATAGCTGCTTTGGAAGAAGCTGATATAACTCAAACTAAGCAAGCAACCTGAGATTAATCTCCTTGTGTCTATTCATTTGTAATTTACATCTAGATAATTCCCTGAAACAAAAAAGACCCATAGGACTCCTAGACATACAAACGAATAAAAACACCCAGCAAGGTCTCCCTCAGTTATCAGGCACAGCAAGGGAGAGGTGGAAACTCCGTACACTAACCCTGACACCTCCTGTTTGCTCTGCTTCTCGGAATTCCTCATCATGTGAAGCAGAAAATGGCACAAAGAAACCCAAAATAAAACTACTTGGAATGGCTTGTTTGTGGTGGGATCCACACTGCTCAGAGGACAGAAGGCAAACGGGGAAATAAGACACGAAGCCACAATACCTGTTGCTGTCTACCTGCAGCAGCCCTCCGCCCTCCTCCTCAAATCAGGGACAAAACAACAGCCAAATACTAGTGGAGTCACAAGAGAAAGTCATGAACTGTGAATAGTTTCTTCTGAGAACTGGGATGCAGACCTAACATGTGAAAGCTCACCTCCTTTCTCCATGAACAGCCATGGTGGAAACAGCTGTCTTCTTTCTTATCTGAATTCTACTGGGAACACTCGAGATTTCATGGTATAGCTGTTAAAAGAAAAAAATTTTGTTGAAGTGCACAGCAATAAATTAAAGGTGAATTTTTTAATTCTTTTCATTTTTCCACTCCTCACATGTGTGTGACTACAAAAGCTGCACTCATATTTTTAATTAAAATATTCAGTGCCAGAAAGCAGCTGACAAACTGCTTCAGGTATTGTAATTTGTAGCACAGTCCTTTAGGGCATAATTTACCAAATTTGACCAATATGTTTAACTGTTAAAACAAAATTAGCAAAGTTTTGAATTATATACTGCTTTAATTGTATGTAATTAAGAGTAAACAAGCTCTGTTGTCTCCACTGGTATCTAATATGGTTTTATAATAACCAGACAGAGGCAACCTTTGCTGTTGGAAAATTAATACTATAGAGAGTAATGAAAAACTGGGACTGAAAACTTCACTGCAAAGTTTTAAGATAGAACTGAACTGACAAAACTTATGTGACCAAAAACCAGCCAAGAAAACACAAGCCTGTAGAGCTGGTAACCAGCAGCGACGTGAGACCCTACCATGCAGTGACTCTTACATGACTCTTATATGAGTTTTAGTAGCAGATGACATCAAATGATGAAAATACAACTAAAAGGGGGAAAAAATACAATTTCAGCCTTGAGCACACTAACAAGACATTACTGTAAAAAATGAAAAGTTTTCCAGAGCACTAAATAAACCTTTAAAATAAAAATTTACCATAAAAAGGTGAAACATAATAAAAATTTACAAATACAAACATATTAAAAATGTATTAACGTACCTTGCAAAGACACTATCACTTAAGTGTTTATGTCATAAGTTTCAGGTGAATGACAAGTAGAAGAAAATTGTTGACAGTAAATGATGGGGTTTAAATTGGATCCATAGTTGAACTTCTATTCTTCAAAGCCAAATGTGTAGAATTTTGTAAGATACAACAACATGTACGTTTATTTTTCATTTAGAACAAAAAAATAGAAATAAAAATCAGAACTGATTTTTCACTGTATGATTTTTTACATGTTATTTCCCAGATTACAAGGGACAGTTCTGTTTGGTTTTGCTGTTGGGTTTGGGGTGGGTTTTTTTGTGAGAATGTCATAGCACTTCAGAACAACTCAGTACACATGGGAAAAACCTGCTCAACCTGAAGCCATTGGAAGAAGTAGACCTCACTTCACTAAGGACAACACGTTGTTCTACATCTAAATTCCAGTAAAATTTTAAAAGCTGACACCTAGACAGGAAGCATTTCAGTAGAAAAAAAAATTCTGACACTACAGAAAGTCTGTATGATAAACATTGTAAAGACAGCAATTATATTAACTCATTAATTATGAGATATTTGGTATATATACATTGCTTCTATTATGCATTTTATATATATTTGTTTTACGTATTTTATATTGTATTTGTTGCTATATTTAGAACATTATTTATATTTTATTGTTCTACATACTTACTAGAAAAATGAAAATTTAGCCAGGAACACAAAAGAAGTGATGGGACAGTGTGCTCAGTTACCTGTATATGCATCAACTCCTAAGTGAAAAAGACCACAGTTCTCTGTGGCTTAGTCAAGAGAAGACCCTTATTCCTTTAGTTCTAGTCTTTTGACAATGCTTCCAGATGCTACCATTAAGACTGACAGAACAGACAGGTTGTACGTATAGACACAGTTCTGATTGCACAACACATGACCAGATCAAGTGTAACTACATATGTCAATACACAGAAGGACAGGTAGAATTTGACTGGTGTTGATGTTGCCCACATATTTCTTTCAATATGTCAATTTCCTTAGCCAGATATTCTGTAGTGAACAGTCACTCTAGAAGAGAATATTTCCTCTTGGGTTTTGTTCCCCTCTGTCTTTCCTTTTTTTTTTGGTTTTGGTGGGGTCTTTTTGGCTGCATCTTTCCTTTTTCTGTCTTTGATGTGTCTTTCTCTATGCCCACATTTTCACCTTTAAGACAAGCTTACAAATGCACAGAAGATCAAAAACACTGCTGTGAAAACCACATTTCTGTTGACTCAAACTCATGGTGCATGTTAACGCTAATGCTACAGAGGGGATGGAGATCAGCATGGTAGTAGCAGAAACAGGACCTTCCTGATGGCTGTCTCACAGTTACACGTTAGAGGAAAAGCCAACACCTAAACCCCGCTTAAGAAGCATTCATTATAGGGTAACATAGGCAAAAGTCAGCTACAAGCATCTTGCATTCCAAGGTAACAAGATGCCACTTCAAATTAACTTCTCGTGATTTTCATATGAAAAAGAACGAGGCAGAGAAAGAAATATTCTGCTGCCCGTGCTCACCTAAGCACCATTTCCACATTGACAACAGACCCTCAAACTATTTTCTCTGATGCCAGACTATTAACTTCCTACATATATTTATGTGGAACAAGTGACATCCAGTGGCTGATGCGGTCAACTGCTATTCAACTCTCAAGCTAGGTAATCCAGCACCCACATCTTTCTCCCTCCCTTCTGCTCCCACTTTACTCCAAGTTCCCATAGCAAGTCAACCATTTTTTCTGTCTGAGGAGAACTTCTTCAGGACTCCCACTAAAAAAATCACAAAGGAGAATGACACAAGAATTAGGGAGGTAGTCACGAAGGCCAGATCACATTTTAATGAGGATTTTGATGTTCAGGCTTGCAGGGGCATTTGACCACAAAGCCATTTACGTTGCAGCTTGTTTTAATCGTCCAAAAAAAGCAAAAGGAATATTGATTTCCTAAAGGTACTCCAATGGAATTTGCTACCTGTCTGTGATATGCATCAAACCTCAAAGTGCTGCATAGATACTCTAAAAAAAGCACATATTAACAGCTGGATTGAGTAGGTGTATCAAGTAATTGTTTCTAAAAAATTACAGCAAAACTTGTTAGAAATACCTGATATCCAAAGGTGCTTTCCTACTTATAAATTACATTCAAACTTACATTTATGATCTTAGAAATCAACGATTTCCATACTAACTGGTTCAGCACATATAATGTTACATAAAGACCTAGGAAAGCATCTTCTTCATCTGTTTTTACTGAACACTTTTCACAATAATAACACATGGGCAGAAATTATACACGAGGGAAGATGGGGCTGGACACATCTCCAACCTAGACACTCTGGAATGATCCCAAGAAAATGGGAAATCTCCTACAATAGTCTCAAGCATAAGGCCCAGTCACAGCACTAGAGAGTCACCAGACCTTGCTGTTCTTACCACTGATATCAGAACTCACTGAAAAAGCACACAGCACAGAAAAGAAGCCCAGGTCCCATCAAAAGGCAGCCACTGAACATGTAATGAAAACTGCTAGAATGAATATATTGCATTATTACCGAACAGCTTTGGGGTAGCGGGCACTTATTTTACTTTACATTATTTTACTACCAATGAGCAAGATACAGACTGGAATCCAGTGAAGTAATAAGAAAATGCTATAAACCATGTAATTCTGCAACAGGTTGAAGCATTTTAGTTATTTTTAAAGAAGTATTTCATAAAATATCCAGATCAAGTACTCTAGTCTGAAAGACATCAACTGCTAGAAAACACAAAACAGCATTTAAAAAACTTTCTCCTTTTTTTTCTGCATTGAAATAGCCTCTGTACCTATTCATCATGCATGCACAACTTCCTTTATTTGCTGTATTAATAGTATTGTGCATTCTAGTTTAAATTCTTATCTAAGAATTTTCAAGATTTTAGGACTTAAAATGAGAAGGTCAACAAATATTGCTGCTAGACAAAAAGAAAAATGAGCAAAGTAATTTAAGAATAAATTCCAGAAAAAACACACCAGATAGCTTTAATACCACATTAATCTTTAATAATTTTAGATCTCATAGAAATAAGAAATATTAGAAGGTACAGGTGTATTTGCCTGACATACCACAGAAAACAAGTTTTGTAAGAGGAAACTAAGACCAAACAATATAGCTGGGAAAAGAACCAGACAAGCTTTCAGGCTAACACAGCCTTCAAAGCTGAGTATAAGGCCATTTCTGACTAGAAGAAAAAGAGGTCTGAAAAATGTGTCTATTCTTTTCCCAAATACATCAGTTGTCTAATAAAAGATGTCAACTCTCCCTTTCATTTTTACTCTGTTATGACAACAACAGGCCAACAAAAAATAGCAACAAACAATAGCATGCAACAGCCCCAAGAAGGAAAGGTCTTTTTCAGAAGACGATGTCATAGCTCCTCCATTACACATTCTGCACAACAATTATTCCTCAGTGGTAAGGGAACACAAGCTAAGCCAAAGAGAGCCAACTGACATTTCTAGAACAAGCTTTCAAAAAAATCTCTAAATGTGCAACCAGGCAGCAGTGTATGCAAAAGTCTTAGATGTTCAAGCAAAATGTTTTCGTAGAGATAAATATCATCTGAAACCTACATTTTGACAACTCACCTTTATATACACCAACACATGTACAAACAGAGCTTTACCCTCACTGTTTGGACCTCAGCAGTCATTATTCCTATACGATTTTAATAAATGATGGCAAAACAGCTGCCTTAAAAGATGTGCTTATTTTGTAGCAACACTTCTTCCACATCCTGAACAATTACATAATGCTTGGGCCGACAGATCCTAGGTCCTCCCGTAAAGCAGAGGTATCACCGTCACAGGGTAGGCATAAGGCAAACTAGGACTCCACTTCTAGAGTATCAAATCTCCCCTGGGACACAAAGCTCTAAATCATACTGTTCATCACTTATTTTGGACTCCCAAAAAATATTTTTTACACAAGAAACACAATCCAGTAAGAGGATATTGGTTTGCGTTTCACCTATACTTTAATCAGAAAACATGAATTTCATATTTCAAACATAAAAATGTCAACTTTTGCATTTCTTAAGTGCCTCTATTTTGACAGCTTGTGAACACTGACACAAATAACACGTAATTCCTGTTAGGAGCACTAAAATTTGTGGACACAGCATCAGAAGCTGGCTGGATAATGTATCTTCTATGTCTTTATTTTGATGAAACTTTAATATACAAAACCTAAAATAAAATTTTAAAAGCCACTTTAGATGTCCAACCCCTATTTGTCTCTCTTCCCTTCCTAATCTTTGTATTCGATACAATTTAATGCTTGAAAACCATGGTAATTCTTTTCCATGTTTCCATTCTTATTAACCATGGCCACCTCCTCCAAAAAAAATTTCCAACAATTAAGAAAATAATCATAGCTAACTTTCACCCACAAAATGAACCCAATAAAAGTTACACAGCAAATTCATCACAATAATTCCCAGACAACTACTCTTAAAAGTAAAAGCCATGAGGGAAGCAATTTTTGGAGCTAAACAGACAAAAGGGAGTTGGTATTACCTCTGCTTGTAAATGGAAAAATATTAATTAATTTAAACTCTGGCAGAATGCTTCGGTATTTCCTGCAAAGGACATAAGTCTTCCAGTATGGTAAACTTAATGTCAAACTGATCAAAACCTGAGCTACTTCCCTGTCCTAACCTAATATATTATTAGGTAAGTCTGGCTGAGAGTCAAATCACTGTATTTAGAAGATAAAACAAAAAAGATATTGGTTGAAATCTAAGGCTCAAATACTGACTTTTGCACCTCACCAGCATGCTTTTTTGGGAGGAAAAAAAAAAAGCATTGCCTGCAGGCACTATCCTAACTAAACACGTTCTCAAAGACATAACTTCCAAGTGCTATAACTTATTTCCAAATTAAAGAGACACAAAGGCCAAAGTTATTTTACAGCTCTTTGCAGTGAGAAGTCATCTTACTTATGGAAGGCTCTGCTAGAGGTTGTCGCGACCCAGCTCATAGAACCACCCTGGGTGGGATGAGTGGGGTTCGCGGAGGTTCTATATATACATTCCCTTGGGGCAAATTAAGGTGAAACGACACCAAAGAATTGCATACTGGCTTATAATTTTAATGCATATAATTGTTTAGGGAAAAGGGAAAATGTGGGGTATACATCAGGGTCAAGGAAAAAGGAAAATCACTTGGTAAAGACAATCCATGAGTATTTTACCATCCACTAATAACACAAAATCTCATAGTAATGGGGTAAGAATAGCATAACTACCAATATCACTAGGGTTAGTAATAAGCACCACCAAAATAAGCAATCTACATGAAAACCTACTAAACAAGCCCCTGAAAGGAGCTGTCATTAAACTTAACAGAATTATAAAAGAAAACAAATTAACTGGTAAAGACAATTCATGACAACGCTACCAACCACCAACAACACCATATCTTCAGCATGATCTCCAACAATACTAAGAAACCTGCAGCCGCTCACAAAACTTGCAATCACTTTTCAGTATTAAAATAAACAACCTACAGAAAACCTGCTAAACAAGCCCCAGAAGGAGCTGGCATAAAACTTACAAGGTGTTGCCATATGTGCCAGGGAGAGATCAAGAGACACTTGAAGAGAAAAAGAAAGGAAAGAGAAAAGAGAGAAAAGTTTTCACCACTCTTTGGATCCTTGGAGAAAAGCGTTGACATCTTGGAGGGGGGGGTTGCTCGATCAGTCTGTCAGCATCTCAGGAGTCCTCAGGTGGTGGGCGCGAGCTCGCACACTTCTCTTTGCTTGTTCACCTCTGATAGACAGAGGCAATGCCTTGCTCGGCAGGTATTTGCTGCTTCGTTGTAAGAGCAAGATGGGGTCCATTGTTAGACTCAGCAGGGGTTTGGTGCCGGTCGTTGATGGCCTTACTTAGCAGGGATTTTGCCAGTCCATAGAGTAAGGCCTTCGGCACATTCCTTGCCCTCTTCTTATCTGCAGCTGAACATCACGGGAGGCTCCGCCTCATCAGAGCCTCAACGATCGAGTCCATTGTTAGTAAGGCCTCTGGTGCATTCCTGGCCATCTTCTTATCTACAACGGGAATGTTTCGAGGCACCACAAAACAGTCTGGGCCTGAATGGTCAATTTGCAGTTTCTGCAACACCTCAGGAGTAGTCCCTTACAGAGGTTTATTGAAAACTAGTGGTAGAATACCACCTAACAAACACAAAACCAACAGGGGAGAAGCCTGGAGACTACATGTGTTCCAGGCTCTGGCTGGTAAAAAATCAAGCTTTCTTCTTTCTAAGAGCTCATAATTTTATAGACAATTATTTTGAGGAGAATGCATACATGGAAACAATGTGTTGCTAAGACTAACACTTATTTTATTTTAAAAATGGTTGCTGTTTGTAAGCCATTGCAGATTTTCTGAAATGGAAGGATATCACACCCATTAAAACACTGAGATTTAACTATTCAGCCCAAAGCCACAGAGCTAGTCCCTGAATAGAATGAAAAAGAATCGATTATTAACTCAATTGTCAAACTCACTCCCTCTTGAAAATTTTCTCATTTGTCATGTCATCAACAAAGAACAAAGAACTTCAGATGCCTCCTTTTTTTCCAGAGAGGTACACTGCAATTCATCAGGGAGAACAACCCAGCACATCTGCAGGACAACCAATGCTAAGTCTTTTTACCTCCAATGTGACACTCTTTGCCACACTGAGCTCTTCACACTGTATTCTGGTCTTCATTGTCACTGTCATCCGAGCTTCATTGCAACACTGTTTTGCTCAACCTTTTAATAAAAACCAACCTAATAAATCTGAGGTACTGCAGCATGTGTCTAACGTGGGGACTATGGTAATCTCAAGTTAATACACTAGGGTGTGTTTCCAAACTAAAACTAAAATTTCTCATTCACCTTATCTCCCACTATGGCCACATTCACTGTACTCAGATCTTTAATGAACATACGGATTTTACAGCTACTTTAAAGAGCAAAAGAATCACAGAATCATGGAATGGTTTGGGTTGGAAAGGACCTTAGTAATCACCAAGTTCCAGCCCCCCTGCCATGGGCAGGGACACCCTCCACTAGACCAGGTTGCTCAAAGCCTCATCCAGCCTGGCCTTGAACACCTCCAGGGATGGGGCATCCACAGCTTCTCTGGGCAACCTGTTCCAGTGCCTCACCACCCTCACAGTAAAGAAAAATCAGCAGGTTTATATTTGAAAAAAAATGTTAGAGCAGCAGAGTAACATTTTAGGACCAACTGCAATGGTCTGTCTACAGCAAAGATGGGAAGCTGCATCTCTTTTCTAGCTTGGCAATAGAGTTACAGATACAGGACAGTAAGACAGGGCTACTATATGGTTTCCTGTAACACCAGCTCCACAAAAAATGCAAAGGTGACTGCCTCCTTTGGAGGACAACAGAAATTAAATCCCTCATTAAAAGCTGCCATTTAAATATCAAACGCCGTAATGATTTCACACAAACCAAAAGAGGAACAAGTACGTAAAATGGCAACAGATTCCTCTTGCCCCTTTGCCCTGCAGAAAAAAAATGGTTCTTAAGTCTAGAGACAAAATTCGGCAAGGTAATTTTAACACCGTTCACAGATCAAACTGGCCAGGTAGAAAGTGTAGTTTATGATATCTCTGAAAGTTCAAAAAAATAAGTCAATGTTACATCACGAATGCAACATGAAAATTATAGCAATACTTAGCACACTGCACTATGTTGATTACACTTCTCTGGTTTTAAAATTCAAATTCAAATATAATTAGATCACATGGTTCACTAAGCTATCATTCAATTGACACTTTTGGGGACAGAAGGCTGATGAAAAAAAGGACTGTTGATGTGCCTATAAATTAGAGAAGAGCCAACTTCTTGTGTTGTGTCCACACATTAACAAATCCACTATAAAACACATGAAAACTTAAGTAAATTGTACCATGGCCTATGACAACAATGAGATTCTGAGAATATTAAATCAGAAAACCAAAGGGTTTTCCTATCCACGTCTGTAATATTTTAATAGGGAGAATGGGCCACTGCTAGTTATTACTGCATGAGAATGTTTTAACATCTGCTTGAGCTTTTTATGTTCACTAGCTGTTAGTTTCCATTCTGCTAGGGATTGTTTAAATTATGGGTTAGACTGACCATGTAATAGGATAACTTAATTTCATGGTGTACTAGAGTTCAAACTGCAATCTTCTTTCAGAACATACTTTTTACTGAGTGTGAAGCCCCCTCAGCCGTTATGTCCTCCATTTCCTTTGTTGCTTCCATCCTTTAACAGGGAAAGTTCTGGATAATAACCAAGCTTATGGGTTCTGTCAACAAAGGACAGGAAAAGAAGGTCAAGAGACACACAGGGCCTTGTCCTGGTCTCACATCTAATTGCAAAATATTACGCTGTTAGTAAATGTCATATTTAGCACATCTAACAGAACTGCATCATGTATAATCTTATTTTCAAGGCCATACTTACATGTGAATTAAAGGTCTGGTCTTTGCAGCATGACTGCATTACTTCTCTGACATATAATTTCTTCCCCATCTTGTCTGACCCACTTTGACCCTACTTTCAAAATGTGTAACAGATGTATTTCATACCTCTTGTTCACATAATATTCCAAAAACAGCTGTAGTTGGCAAATAAGGTTTAATAGTTATTTTCCATAGTCTCATCTAACTAAAGCTGCTTTGCAGAAGTACAACCTACACAGTTCAAAAAAGTGTCAAGAGGTGTGAATTTAAAAATCAGCAATGTAGAATTCAGAGAGTAATTTCTCTAACTGGTAAGCAAAACTGGATATTGATTTATAATTTATATATGCTGTGCAGAAAATTGGACTGTGGAGTGCCAGGTTTCAGAGTGATGTACAGGACTACATGCAGTCTTGGAGTACATGTGGAAAAAAAAAACTATCAACTGTCATTATGAGAAGAACATAAACTACCTATGCATAGGTTCAGTTGAAGAGTATGACCTCTCTCATTCTCAGACAAAATCCGTCTCCAGGCAAAAGTGTTTCTTCTAACACTTTTTTCTGTTCACTCTCTTCTCATTAGCTAACATTTCTCATTACCTTTGCAACTGGAGAAAAAGTTCTTTCCTTATAAGTCATTATGATGATCAGTGGAATAAGGGCTACAAATTAGTCCCTTCATTTCTCAAGTAATACCATAAATTAATGGTTTAGGACTGTTTTGGCTACTTCAAAACACCACCTTTTGGGAACTTGGAGCTTCAAGTATTACAAAATCCGTTTATGAAAATGTGTAAGTACATACCTTCCTCTCAGGAAGTTAGTCTAAGACAGTTAATGTAATATATCCTCTGGGCAGCTACAGAGCTGGATTTTGCAAGTCATTACCATCTGTAATTTTTTTTTAAACACCCCACATCAGTGATATTTTTGGAACAATACTCATTGCAAGTCTTATAAAATGGTTACATGAACTGCACTGCTTAGGTACAGAACAGAGCACCCAGATCTCCCAGTGTTCAAATTCTTCCCTGTAAAGTTTTCCTGCAGAATTTGAAAGCTTATACAAAAGCGCACATGTGCTAGTGGAGCAAAGGGTGGGGTGGTTTTTTGAATTTAAGTTAACTTACTACAAATAACTAAGGCTTAGAATGGAAGAAAGTGAATTACACCCTCTCATTCTCTCTTATGCTCTGGAAATCCAAAAGCCACCTACCTTAGCAATTATTTTGGCACAACAGACTCAAACCTGGTAAACAAAGGCATCGGTGCTGAAATCCACTTCTATACGTTTGAGGGTGTTTACTGTGGACTACCTCTGATCTGGTCCTACAGACTGAATGTTCATCCACTGCTCTAATACACCTAGCTTAGTTTCAAAAGAACCCAAGTTTGTGGCCTCCAAGACTGTTCTACAACAGAAACCAATACTTAGCATGTGGAAAAAAAATCTGTGATTCACTCCAAAATCCAGCTTTCTATTCAAACTAAAATACAAAAGTAGGTTCAGTCCCAAATTTCCCTATTTGAAAGGACCAGAATTATATGCTTGCTACAAGGAACCAACATAACATGATACACATGACTCATTATATCATGATATGGTTTCTAAAATTCCACACTGTTGGAGAAACAGATTGACGTATTAATAGATCATATAACTGCAAACTCATTGTTTTGTGATCAGTGAAATTCCCTTACTTACAAAAAGTTACAAAGCCAGTTTACCAGCTGTTATGGTTTTGTGTGGGGGTCAGTCGGTAGAGCATGAGACTCTTAATCTCAGGGTTGTGGATTCAAGCCCCACGTTGGGCACCAAAAATATGACTCTCGTGGCTTATAAAACCACGGGGACAGTTCTTTGCTAAACACCTGGTGGGCTGAGGCACGGACAGGGAGGGTTTCACTCACCACTTAGGGTCACGGGCAAGAAACTGACACGACTCGTGAAGAACAAGAAAAACAATTGAATTTATTAACTATTTACAACAAGAAGCAGGATACTGAAAGAGAGAAACCACATCTTACAAAAAGGCACTTCTCCCCCAACCCTCCCTTCTTCCCAAAGCACAAAGGCTTTGTTCTGTACCTTCTTCCCCCACGGTGGCAAAGGGGGGCCAGGGAGCGGGGTTGGTGCAGTCAGTCTGCCACTCCTTCCTCCTCACGGTCTTTTTTGGCCGCCACGTGGCGTTTCCAACAGGGCTTCAGTCCCCCAACGACTCCCCCGACTCCAGCTTTGTACTTTAGTTCCAGCGTGGCGTCCTCCACAGCTGCTTCTTTTCTTCACCACGTGGCAAGGGAAAATGATGGAGAAGCTCTCTCTCTCTCTCTCTCTCTCATGCTGACCGGAGTGTCGTGTGGTTCCTTCATCTCTCAGATTCTGCTTCTTTTTCTCTGCCGTCGAAGGTCTTCATCGGCTCCCGGGAAAAAGGACTCCTGGGCAAGGACTCCTGGGCAAGCCATGGCAGAGGCTTGGGCTACAGCAGGTCGGTTCGCAGAAGCCAAGCAGGCAGCTGGACAGCCGGACCGACCGCCCGAGCCGTGCCCTGCCCAGGGCCATACCAAACCCATTGTTCTGTGCCCCTTCTTAATTATGTTATTCGCAGAGGCGCCAATTGGCTCAGCCCTGGCCTGGGGTGGGTCCAGTCTGAAGATGGGACACTTCAAGCAGTTTCTTACAAAAAGGTTACGTCATATTGCCCTTCAGCCCCATCAGTTACCAAACTTTGAGGGGGGAGGGGGGGGTATGTGACTCGTTAAGAGTCATTTAAAAAGGAGCCACCACTGTAACCCCTCCCTTGCTGCCAATAGCAGACTGGAAGCTAGGGGAACTCTTAGCAGCCGCTTAAGGAGCCATTACGCCACTCCCTGCTACCAGACAAAACCCCCCACACAAAACCATAACACCAGCACAAAACAAAACTTTGTACTTCTCAGGACAGAAAGCAAACAGTGTACATGCTGGAAACAGCACTTTTACAAAGTTAGAAGTCAGTTTCTGATCTGAACAACAAGCTACTGTCTCAAGAAGCACCAGTGGGAGGACAGGGAAAAAACAGGCCAGGTAGCCTAACCTCGACCCTAGGAAGGTTACACAGCCAGCTCCTCTAGTAACTTCACGAAAGACAAACAGACTAGGAACAGGCAGCATGATTTTACCGTGGGCAAATCACGATTGACCACCCTGAGTGCCTTCTACAGTGAGATGGCTGATCTTGTGAACATAGGAAAAGCAATGAATGTTTACATACCTTGATTTTCAGCGAGGCTTTTGACAAGGTTTCCCACAGTATCCAGGCTCATTAGTGACATACAGTTTGCACAAGTGGAAAATTGACTAGGTGGAAAACTAGCTGGTCCACCAGACCCAAATGGTTCTGATCGTAGTATGAAGTCCAGCTAATGGTGAGGCAGCAGTAGCATTCATGAGGGAATCAGTACTGAAGTCAACACTCTTTAATGTCTTTATTACTGACGTGGACAATGGGAAGGAAAGCACTCACAACAAGCCTACAAATGTTAGCAAACAGCAGGAACAAACTATATCCATGACTGCCAGAGGGATCTCAGCAGGCTAAGAAACAGGTTGACAGAAACCTCATTAAGTTCCAATACAAATGCAGAGTCCATTACTGAGGACGGAATAACCCCATACACCAATAGAGAGTTGGGGCTGACTAGCTAGAAAACAGCTCTGCAGAAAACTAGATGGTCCCAACTAAACTGTCATGAAACACGTACAGCAGCACAACCTTGCAGCAAAGGTCCACTGCATATTGGGCTGCATCAGTAAGCATATAGCCAGCAGGTAAGGGAAATGATGATTTCCCTGCACTTTGTACTTATCACAGAATCATAGAATCATTAAGGTTGGAAAAGATCTCAAGGATCATTAAGTCCAACTGTCAACCCTACACCATCTAACTCACTAAACCATGTCCCTAAGCACCACATCTACACGTTTCTTGAACACCTCCAGGGACGGTGACACCACCACTTCCCTCCCTGGGCAGCCTGTTCCAATGCCTGATCACTCTTTCAGTCAAGAAATTTTTTCCAACAGCCAGACTAAACTTCTCCTGGTGCAACTTGAGGCCATTTCCTCTTGTCCTATCACTCATTACTTTAGAGAAGAGGCCAGCACCCACCTCACTACAACCTCCTTTCAGGTAGTTGTAGAGAGTGATAAGGTCTCCTCTCAGCCTCCTCTTCTCTAAACTAAACAACCCCAGCTCCCTCAGCAGCTCCTCGTAAGACCTGTGCTCCAGACCCTCCACCAGCTTCATTGCCCTTCTCTGGACCTGCTCCAGCACCTCAATGTCCTTCTTGTGGTGAGGGGCCCAAAACTGAACACAGGATTCAAGGTGCCGAGTACAGGGGCACAATCACTTCCCTAGTCCTGCTGGCCACACTGTTTCTGATGCAGGCCAGGATGCTGTTGGCCTTCTTGGCCACGTGGGCACACACCTGGCTCATGTTCAGCCGGCTGTTGACCAGCACCCCTCGGTCCCTCTCTACTGGGCAGCTTTCCAGCCACTCTCCCCCGAGCCTGTAGCATTGCAGGGGGTTGTTGTGACCAAAGTGCAGGACCCGGCACTTGGCTTTATTGAACCTCATACAATTGGCCTCAGCCCATCGGTCCAGCCCCCTGTCCAGATCCCTCTGCAAAGCCTCCCTACCCTCGAGGAGGTCAACACACCCGCTCAGTTTGGTATCATCAGCAAACTTCCTGAGGGAGAACTCAACCCCCTCATCCAGGTCATTGATAAAGATGTTAAACAGCACAGGCCCCAAAACTGATCCTTGGGGAACAGCACTGGTGACCAGCTGGGTTCGATCCCCTGGTTGTCCTGTACATGCCATATGAGCACACTCAAGATGAGCCGTTCCATAATCCTCTCTGGTACCAAGGTCAGGCTGACAGGCCTGTAGTTCCCAGGGTCCTCCTTACAGCCCTTCTTGTAGATAGGTGTCACGTTGCCAAGCTTCCAGTCTTCTGGAACCTCCCCTGCTAACCAGGACTGTTGACATATAGTGGAGAGTGGCTTGGCAAACTCCTCTGCCAGCTCCTTCCATACTCTCGGGTGGATCCCCTCTGGCCCCATAGACTTGTGCCTGCCCAGGTGGTGTAGCAGGTTATTAACTGCTTCCTCCTGGATTGTGGGAAGGCTTTCCTGGTCTTTGTCCCTGCCTGTCAGCTCAGGGAGTTGAATACCCTGAGGATAACTAGTCTGACTATTGAAGACTGAGGCAAAGAAGGCATTTAAGCACCTCAACCTTTTCCTCATCCTTGGTGATAACATTCCCTCCTGCATCCAACAAGGGATGGAGATTCTTCAAGGCTCTGTTTTTGTTGTTGTTGTATTTGTAAAAACATTTTTTACTATCTCCTACCACTGCAGCCAGGTTGAGTTGCAGTTAGGCTTTTGCCTTCCTAATTTTAACTCTGTATGACTTGACAAGATCCCTGTACTCTTTTTGGGTTGCCTGACCCTTCTTCTAGATAGACTCTCCTTTTGTCCCCAAGTCCCAGAAAAAGCTCCCTGTTTAGCCAGGCTGGTCATCTTCTCTGCCACTTTGACTTTCTACAGATGGGGTGAGCCTGTTCCCGTGCTTTTAAGACCCCCCTCTTGAGGAATGTCCAGCCCTCCTGGACACCCTTACTCTTCAGGACTGTCCCCCAAGGGACTCTCCCAACCAGTGCCCCAAACAGCCTAAAGTCTACCCTTCGGTAGTCCATGTTAGTGGTTTTGCTGGCACTTGTGAGACTGCATCTGAATTAGTGCATCCAGTACAAGTAACCATCGACATACTTAAGTGAGCAGAACTGGGAGCCATCATTCACACATGATATACAATGAGAAATTGGAAGAACTGAGTTTGACAACCTTAGAAGGATAAGAGCAGAATCTTCCTGTTGTTTTCCATGAGACAGTGGTGAAAGCAGACTCTTCTCAGAGGAGTACAATAACATGATTAGGCTAAGTAATGCACACAAGTTGCAGCAACAGAAATTCCAATTAGAAATTAGAAATAAAAAATATTCACAATGGAAATAATCAACACTGGAATAGAGGAACAGAGGGGCTGTGGAATTTCCACCCAGGAGACGCACAAATCAAAGCCTGGAGCAATCTGATCAAACTGGGCCTCTTCTCAGCAGGAAACTGGACCAAATTACCTCTTGAAGGTCCTTCCAAACTACACTCCTTTGTAACATTAGTAGTGCAATAACTAGTATTAAAAACAAAGATCCAAGGTATCTCACAGCAATGGACACACGAAGAGAAGTTCCACCAGCTGAACAGAGATTAGTGTCCTCTATCCTCTTTTTTTTTCCTGCTGCATTGCTTTGCCATGATCGGATGACAACAGATTTCTACAGCCCATCTGAGGCATGCTAGAGTAAATACTTCTTGAGTGAAAATAACCAGCTAGAGACAGGGTAGAGAGTAAAATCTTCAAACTAGCTGTCAGATCCACAACAGGACACAGGGTATGGCTTTACCATTTGGCAGGCTACAAATCCATACACGGTGGTATCCTGGTTTTGGCTGGCACAGAGTTAACTTTCTTCCTAGTAGCTAGTGTGAGGATGTATTTTGGATTTGTTCTGAGAAGAAGGCTGATAACGTGCTGATTATCACTGCTCACAGGACAGTCAAGGACTTTTCAGCTTCTCTGCTGTGCCAGTATCTGCAGGTACAGGAGAAACTGGGAGGGAGCACAGCCCCAATTACTAGCCTAGGATCTGGACTTGGGTTTAGTATTGAGATCCAAATTGGCTAATGGTATATTCTGTATCATGCATGTCATGCCCAGTATATAGATGACAGTCTGTCCAGAAGTACCCTCTCGCGCTCATTATACTCTCCCTCTCAGTCAGTTCTCAGTCTCTTATCTCTTTTCTGGGACTGGGGTTTTGGGACCCTCTGCTCTGGCATCATCAGCCAGGAACTGGCTGAGCCTTGATCATCACTCATTTGTATACAGCTGTATTTTTATATATTACTATTATCATGATTTTCAATATTATAGAATCAAATGGTTTGGGTTGGAAAGAACCTTAAAGATCATCAAGTTCCAACCCCTCTGCCGAGGGCAGCGACACCTTCCACTAGACCAGGTTGCTCAGAGCCCCATCCAGCCTGGCCTTGAACAACTCCAGGGATGGGGTACCCACAACTTTTCTGGGCAACCTGTTCCAGTGTCTTACCACCCAGTGTACTCAGCACTAATGAGGCCGCACCTCGAGTACTGTGTCCAGTTTTGGGCCCCTCACTGCAAGAAAGACATTGAGGCCCTGGAGCATGTTCAGAGGGCAACAAAACTGGTGAGAGGTCTGGAGCACAGGCCATATGAGGAGAGGCTGAAGGAGCTGGGAATGTTCAGCCTGGAGAAGAGGAGGCTCAGGGGAGACCTCATTGCTCTCTATAACTTCCTGAAGGGAGGTTGTAGTGAGCTGGTGGTCAGCCTCTTCTCTCGTGTCATTAGTGATAGGACCAGAGGGAATGGTTTCAAGCTACAGCAGGGGAGATTCAAGCTGGACATTAGGAAGTATTACTTCTCAGAAAGGGTGGTCAGGCACTGGAATGGACTGCCCAGGAAGGTGGTGGAGTCACCAACCCTGGCTGTGTTCAAGGAAAGACTGGATGTTGTGTTGAGGGACATGGTTTAGTGGGAGCTATTGATAATAGGTGAACGGTTGGACCGGACGATCTTTTAGGTCTTTTCCGACCTTGCTGATACCATGATTCCACCCTCATAGTGAAAAATTTCTTCCTAATGTCTAGTCTAAATCTACCCTCTTTCAGCTCATACCCGTTACCCCTTGTCCTATCACTACACTCCCTGATAAAGAGTGCCTCCCTATCTGTAGGCCCCCTTCAGATACTGGAAGACTGATATTAGGTCTCCTCAGAGCCTTCTCTTCTCCAGGCTGAACAACCCCAACTCTTTCAGCCTGTCCTTATAAGGGAGGTGCTCCAGCCCTCTGATTAACTTGTGGCTCTCCTCTGGACTCTCTCCAACAGGTCCATGTCTTTTTTATGTTGGGGGCCCCACATCTGAACACAGTACTCCAGGTAGGGTCTCAAAAGAGCAGAGTAGAGGGGGAGAATCACCTCCTTGGACCTGCTGCTGATGCTTCTTTTGATGCAGCCCAGGACACCATTGGCTTTCTGGGCTGCAAGGGCACACTGCCAGCTCATGTTGAGCTTCTCATCAACCAATACCCCCAAGTCCTTCTCCTCAGAGCTGCTCTCTATCCATTCTCTGGCCAGCCTGTATTTGTGCTTGGGATTGTCCCGACCCACATAGTTTATTGTTATTATTGTAGTTTAGTTATTAAATTTTTCTTATCTCAACCCAGGAATCTCTTTTCCTTTTACCCCTTTAATTCTCTTCCCCATTCCCCAGGAGAGTGGAGGGTGAGCAAGCAGCTGTGGGACATTTGTTGGGGCTAGCTGGGTCAAACCACAACAATACATATTCTGAGGCAGGCTGCTCAATCAAGAGGAAAGAGAGGTTACCTCATGAATTAATGCCAGGCTGCAGCCTCTGAAAGAGACCTCAACTCTCAACTTGACCAAAACTTGAAGAAAACATGGAAGTCTCATGTCAGACTTGTGCAATGATACAACTAAACAGAGTACCTGATGGTTTTCAGTTTGAAGGTAGAAACTGAAATCATCACAACAATCAACTGGACCATCTTGTAGAAATAAATAACCAGGAACCGAAGCAAACACACTATCAGGCTCAAAGTGACAGGATTCATCTTGTTAATGAATGTCTTGTCACCTCAACGGAAAATTAAGTACGCAGCCAAGTTATTCTTACAGCTTTTTCCAGTCAAGTCAAAAAGGCAACAGATATTGAGATCAACTGCTCTCAGAAGTTGTCTAACTCTCTTCATTTACTAGAAAAGCTCACAGTGAAGTTGCTAAGGCCAAGTGACATCAGTCACACCTAGACTTAATATTTCAAAGAACAGTTCCAATTAAAAAAAGAAAAGAAACATGTATATTTCACTATGATTCCTTTTCACTACATTCTTCGTTCTCAACATTCTTTAGTGGCATTTTGATCTTCTAACTCCTAGAAAGTATCTCAGGCCAGTTATCTACTCAGGAAACAAAACAGGAGAGAAAAGAGACAGTGATCAATAAGGAAAAAGAATCAACTTTTTATTGGCATGTCAACAATTACCTGGTGTTCCACGGTAAAGCACAGTTTTAAAGATAACACTGGTACCTCTAATCCAACATAACAGTATGGGTTTTTTTTCCAAATACAAAGAAAAAAAAGTGATCCCCCCACCCATTTTGGTGTTGTGGTTGTTTTTTTTTTTAAGAAAAGCTAAGTCTTATATTAGCTACTTAAAAGCAGACATATTGCATACCGCCGTTAGATACTTCAAGCTTGACAAGACAAAAATTAATATTTTAGAATGTTAAAAGCATTTAAATCCCCTTTTTGCTTAGTTGGGAAGAAGAGAAATAGAGGATTATGTCCTTGTCTTTCCACTTCTCTCACTTCCCTACTTTTTGCAGACCTAAATGAAAAGTTGAACACAATAAATTTAAGAGGCCATACATGCTACATTCAAATATAGCTGCCACAATGTTTTAAATTAAAATTTAATTACAAGTCTTTTCCTGCAGTGTACAACATATTAATGCTTACAAGATAATTTTAATTTCAAATTATATAAAAGAGATTTGCAAAAGAGCATCATTTCTTTCATACATTATTACATTTCTTAATGCATTACCTGTTTGAAGTCTGGGTTTTAAGTGATCTTCACATAAAAACAGAGGTAGCTAAGTAGAAATACTGTATTTCATATGAGGTCTCTACACACGGTGTAATAAAAAAATGTTTGTTCTATCAATCAAGATGGATTAATTTCGAGACTTACTTCATAATAGTTTGTCTTCCCCACACACGAATGCTTTCTTGCACAAGTACAGCTATTTCTATTTAGCCTTAGTCACCATGGACAGTTGCTGCATCATTACGGAAGCGTGATAAATTCATTTTACTAGGCAAATTATTTGAATACTACTAAGTACACTTAATATAATAAAAGAACTCCAGCAACCTGTGTCGCAATTTGATTTAATTCTTTGTTGAACTTATTACAAGAATTTAAGAGTGCTTTTAGTTAGATTAGGGACAAGTCAAATACTCAAAACACTGGAATTTAAGTTTGGTATGCTTCTGTGCTGTCCAAACAATAGCTTATTTATTTAGAAAAATTCTAATAAACTCCAGCATCTTAAATATGTTCAGAAGTGCCTTTTCCAGCATGACAAAAGTGTTGATTAAGAACGCATCACTAAATTTTAAAGTAGCAAGTACATTTAGAAGTCTTTCATAAACTGAAACACTGTCGTCCAAATTCTCTGAACAGATCAGATATGCAAGATGTTTTGCCAGTCCAGAACTGGACCATATTTTTCCTCAGCCACTTAAGAAGGCAACGAGTAGAAAAGATTGAGAATTTAGCAGCTGCTTAAAACAGTTAAGCAGTGCGAGTAGTTGTACATTTCCTTGTCAGTCTTAAAGATCACTTGGTAGGCTCCTGAAATCCTGTGTTTCATTTCACATAACGTAAATGGGCATTACAAAAGAGTAAAATGTATTTTGAAGAAAACTTACTTTTCTAAAACATTCCTGATTCACAGCATACATACAATCCATAAAAGTTTCAATCTTTCCATAGATATTTAATACAATATTATGCTTAGAACCTCAAATCATGTAAGCATCTATTTGCATCTGCTTGCATCTGTTTGTAATTTTGCTTTAAGTTTTGATGAAATAAATTGTTGTTTTGTCCATACTGGCCAAAGAACAAGCTTTGATGATAAGACAATACAATTTTGGCACAGTATTTTTTAGTGAATTTCCATGACAGAAGTACAGACAGTTAGGAGGAGGAAAGCAATAACTACTTAAAGATGACCACGAGTTATTAGTTCCTGCTTCTAACAGCTCAATGTTAACCTTAAAAAGCACATTTTCATTCTTTAATGCATTGCCTCATGGGAGATTTAGTTTAAAGGGCTAATGTGCCCATCCTTTCATAAAAGCCTACATTCACTGACTGAACTACCTCTCCTAAGAGTCAATGCAGTCCTCTCCAAATGCTGGCTACATTATGGCAGTAAGAGATTCTTCTAACTCTTGTTTTCCATGACCTCTGTGACAAAGCTGTAGTTGCAATCATTAATGGAATATAAATCAGTATTTAGCTTTGATATGATTCCCTGACTTTGGCCTGCAGGGCATCACAAGTCTTCTTAGCATCTCCCAACAACATGGCAGTATTGGGTTTGTAGAAGATTGGATTGTCCACCGCTGCATAACCGACTCCCAAAGATCTCTTCATTACAATGACCTGCACATGAAGGGTTCAGTTTCAGAAACATTTTATTGTTCAACACAATATTACATGCCAGTTGAAGAGACTGTGGACACTACACCTGCAATGGCTCTATTCAATGTAACTAAGACAAAGCAAGATGAGTACTGATGATTATAACATAGGTTTTTGTAGGGTTTTTATTTTTAGCCTATTTTAACAACCTAATTCCCTGACAGCAACACAATTCAGATGAGTGTTTATATCAATATTTGGTGCAGTGCTCTCTGGTACTTCTCCAGACTATTACTATGCACTACTTCATAGACTAGATTGAAAAAAAAAATAAAAAAAAAATCTTAAAATAAGTTTCAGTCAAAACTTAGTCAAATTAGTTAATCACAACACTTTCAGTCAGAAACTGTGAAGCTTTACCAACTTTAACCACAGACATATTTATTTCTTAAAGTGCAACACACAGCTACACACAAAACACCAACAAACTTATGTGCCCATGACTCTGACTACCTAAATGGCTAACCCACAGAACTAAGGGTTCTACTACAATTGAGTTCAGAACAAGTGATCAAAGATTGCACACCAAGGAAACTCAAATATATGTAGTTTAGACCAGGTGATGTTGCTTTCAAAGAGCAAAACTGGTGAGATAACTAAATTGTCAGTACAATCCAGACAGACTAAGCTCTCTACTCAACCCAGCCACTCCTTGTTTTTTGGTTGGTGGTTTTGTTTGTCTGTTTGTTTAAGCATATTATTCAGTTTTGTATTTCCACTTCAGTATTAAAGTTGTGAGTCAAATTCCCTATAAATTTTAAAAAGCAGGTATTTGTACAGAAATGCTTCAGGGCTGCTGATGTGAGAACATCATTTATTATCATAAAATAACAGAAAGGCTAGGTTGGAAAGGACCTTAAAGATCATCAAGTTCCCACCCCCCTGCCATGGGTAGGGACACCTTCCACTAGACCGGGTTGCTCAAAGCCTCATCCAGCCTGGCCTTGAACAACTCCAGGGATGGGGCATCCACAACTTCCCTGGGCAACCTGTTCCAGTACCTCACCACCCTCAGAGAAAAATTTCTTCCTAATGTCTAGTCTATGTCTACCCTCTTTCAGCTCATACCCGTTACCCCTGGTCCTCTCACTACACTCCCTGATAAAGAGTGCCTCCCTATCTGTAGGCCCCCTTCAGATACTGGAAGACTGCTATTAGGTCTCCTCGGAGCCTTCTCTTCTCCAGGCTGAACAACCCCAACTCTTTCAGTCTGTCCTCATAGGGTAGGTGCTCCAGCCCTCTGACCAATTTCTCCTCTGGACTCGGTCCAATACGTCCAGGTCTTTTTTATGTTGGGGGCCCCACCATTCTAATATTTTTTAGCAGGAGCACTTTCATTGGTCTTTCCTACTGCAGTCATCATTAGTCTCACTAAAGCACCTGATGATTGTAAAATCATGAATAGTGCATCACACTTGCCAAGTACTACCTCTTTTGTTGGACACCTTCATGGAAACCAGAAAAGTAGGAGAATCTTGTCAGCTTATGCAATAAACCACGTTTGTAAAAGCATACTACCTGAAGTAGGTGCTAGTAGGTGCTCTTTTAATCTCACCTGTTTAGACTTCCAGACCTCAAGAACTGGCATTCCAGCTATAATAGAGTTTGGATCTTCCTGAGCTGCTGAATTAACTGTATCATTTGCACCAATTACAAGGACCAAGTCCGTTTCTGCAGCAAAACAAAGAATATAAAACTAATGAAAAACTATCTGAACACTGAGGCTGATGTACATTTTTGTGTCAAATCTCATCTTTAAAGGCACAAGAACCGCTTATGGTAAGCACTCTACAAACATTTATGAGGAATTTATTCACAAATATTTTACAAATTTGTGAGGCAAGTTACACATGAGAATCCAAGTCTGCTACCACCTACCTCCAGCAAACTGCAAGCGTTCACAAGCACATTCCAAGGGACCCAATAGACCACTCTACCACATAAAAGTTAAATCCTTTTATATTTAAATGTGCTTTCATACACACATAGTATTATCATATTCAAATTTCTTTGTGCCTGGCTTGCCCTTCAAATATTCATTCAAAAAACCTCTAGATGTTAAGAAGGCAAGAAGTTGTTTGTACAATGTCATATTGGTTTGCAAGACATGACAGGATCAAGTCATCCACAACACCTGACTTAAAGAAGTAACAGTAATTTTCCTGTACGGAGCAGTAACAGTGATTAAAAAGACAGAGCATTTGTCATTCATTTCACAGATACAAGCAATTAAAAACAAAAAAAACCCCACCTGTTTTCTTGGTTCTGGAAGAAACAAGTTTCACAGGCCTACTTAACCTCCCTTCAATATCTACTCTTTTCTGTACACCTGCATTCAATATTTCCCTTTGCTTTACCTGTCTGTACTCTCTGCTGCTCAGTTTTCTGCTTCTGAGTCAGGCTATTTCTTGTATTCCTTTGGTATCACTTACCATCAGCTGGGAGAACACTCAGACTGCAAGAGAAAGACCTCTAGTCCTCTACAGTGGTAACACAACAGGCACAAAGAGAAACTTAACAGCCTAAGATTTTCTATTTTTAAAATCCTCGTATGATATAAAAACAGAATCAAATAAAAATTTACAAGATCAAATCCAATCTACTGTAAACTTATAGCTCGCATGCTAACCTGGGAAGTCTTCGTTAATCTCATCCATTTCCAGTACAATATCATAGGGAACACCAGCCTCTGCTAGGAGCACATTCAGCTGACCAGGCATACGGCCAGCCACTGGGTGAATACCAAACCTAGCAGGAAAGAAAGTCCAACCTCATTAATAAGTATTGACGACTGTTTTATACAGTAAAATTGCCACCTGTGACCTACAAGGCTGAGTATTTCTTAAGTATAAGCACACATGGGAATTAATGAAAAGAAAGTGTTAAACCTTAACAATATTGTAATTACTTTTCCAGTGTTGCACGCAACTCAGTGGGTGGGAAAGGGAACAAGGCCCATAGATTCGACTGTTCACCTGGAGAGCAGCTGTTTCTGCAAAGTTGAAACTATGACTGACATAACAGGCATGCAAAAGAATATGCTCATTTTCCAGTAACCCTAAAGAAACTAGGATTACATTTTCAATCATTCCATCATAAGAAGACTCCTTCCAAAAGCTGTTGCACCTGCGAAGTGGCTTTGAAGAGCATGCTGGACACTTCTAGTGACCACACAGAAGGAACTCATGGCCAGAAATGCCTGGGAACACATCACTGCAAGATGGACCAAGAGTATATTTTCCACCCAGTAATAGCTTATACCAGCATACTCTTGTTCAATTACTTTTGAAAGTAATAGGACTATTTTACCATTTTGTCTGGCTACAATCATCAGCCTGAGCCCCACCACACACAGCAAGCATTCACAGCCACCCTCCAAATTGTACCGTATTTAAAACCTTGTAAAAGATACCTTTGTTTTTTTATGAATAAGCATTCTTGCTGCAACACCACTACCCACATTCACATGCTTTGCAGGTCCCTTACATCATTGAAAACTGAAAGCACCACCAAGTAAATGAATTGGCCACAACATAACACTCTTCATGAAAAGGCCACAAGACTGCACAGCCTTCCTGAAGCAAAAGCACTCCTAGACCTAGACATGCCCTTGGCAAATGACATTATTGACTTGGGTATCTCTAGAGTATGCACAGTTATCACAGTCTAATGCTCCAACAGAAGAATTAGCAGGGACTCTACTTCAAGCACAAGACAATGCTTTGCTGAATTAGGTTAACATGCCACTTCCTTCTCGTGACTGATCCTAGAAGGAAAAAAAAAATTAAAAAGGAGGGGTACTAAGAAGGTGGACAGATAAGAAGTTACACAAGTTTAAGCATAACAATTCAAGAAATGTTTTCAGAACAGCTCAAAACCAACTTAGAGAAGACACACTGCTCGTGAGCTCCTAAAAATTCAGACAGACACACAGCGTGGCAGCTGGGAGCATTAACACATGCATGCAGTTCTGTAAAAGTAAAAATCTGACAAAATTCAGAAATGAGATGTTCAACTGGTTTAGCTGCAACTCCCAAAGACATATTTTGGTTAGAAGGAAATCTATTTCTTGTGCATAGACTGGACTCTTCTGCTCCTCTACTGGCCCTAAGTAAACTAGCCAGATCAATGTCTACTGTCCTGTGCAGTTTCTGTCTTTCCAGCTCTGGAGCTATCACCAATGTCATGCTGACTCAAGCACACCAGAAATGCCTCAGATGAATGTCATATCTAGCCAAAATCAAATGTTTAACAAGGAAGCCTACATGTACTTTGGAAGAGACAGAAAATACCCAAGAGAAAAAACTGAAAATTCTTGGATTTCTGAACAGAAATTTCAGAGCAGAAATCCAAGTGAGTCAGGAATGCAATAAAAGAACTTCAGACTTCTTCAGAAAAGAGGGGAAGACTGGTAAATCAACTTGCCATGACAAAGGGATTGTCACATATTTCTATTTTCAACTCCACTGCAATGGAAGTGGATGATAACACATCAGCAATAGTCCACAAGTGACAGTCCAATCAACACAGATCACTTGTGTACACTGTAAAAATACATCCTTAAAAGGGCAAGTGAGCACTCCATCAGCAAGACAACATCAAGACAATGCAAAGATGAGAAAAACAAAATTAAGGACATATGATTAATCCACATAAAACTAGATATATCACAATTTTAAGCTCTAGGTCAAATACCAGGATAAAAGCTAGCTTTAAAATGAATGCTTTTTGAAAGAGAATAGATTGTATTCAGCTAGTAAACATTTGGGATCCTGTTGCAAAGAATAATACCTAGAATCAGAAAAAGAGAGCAAATACACAGGACAAAACATGAACGGCTTATGTTTCACACCAGTCACTCTGTAATATAAACCATGTGTAGTACTGCAGCTAGCCCTAAAGTGTACCAAATTCAATCATTTACAGTACAGTAGGAGAACTCTTATTCTGAAGTACACTTGAGAAAACCCATCACTCCTCTGGCAGTGAAAATAGATTTTCCAACAAAATTCTCTTTTGTTTCTAATAAAACTATTTGAGCGTCTTTGTGACCAAAGCCGTTCTGGCAATACACAAAACAAAATACTCGTGAGGTTTCTATTAAATACTATATACACATACAGTCCTATTTCAAGGTCTGGAAAGACAAAGTTTAAGCTGCCAAGAGAACAAATTTCACCTTTGACTTCACTATTCCTGGCAAGAAGCAAAGAAAGAAGAAAACAAATTATCTTTGTTCAGGAAGAGTTATGGCACCAACCATCAGTAGTTATAGAGTCTTCTGACAGACTCTGCTTGAAATCACATACTGTGTTTTCACAAAGTTTGAGAAAGCTGCTCACACAAAAGCTTTTTGGACAAATATCGAAGTGACTCAGAAATCTGCTTCTAAGAGCCTGTTAACCAAATACGACAGTAGCCTGCCAGTACCTCTTGAAACTACATGTGCAAGTGTGTCAAAAAGAATCATTAAAAATAGGTGCTTCTGTAACACTTTCTTTATTTCACAGGATAAGATCTGTATACATCTGGACTGAAATTAGCCTATCCAATTGAAAGCAGAATTCAGGTAAGCATGGAAAAGAGACAGCTAAAATCCTTGATGGCTCACAACACGCCACAAAAGCTGTGTTTCTTGCTCCTGACTCACAACAGCACTTCTTCAAAGCTATGTGCATTACAGCAGAAACATTTTGTCATATATGTTCTCCCAGACGTTCAACGTATGAACATCATTCACACTAAAGAACACAAAACAAAAATTATTTTAAAACAGATACATGCTTTATGGCAAAAATGTTTGAAAGTGAAAAATTGCTATGTTTCTTTGATACACTTTTAATATGAGTTATGCCATAACTCCCTTAGGTTGGTTGGTTGGTTGGGTTTTAAATCAAGCAGAAATCTCATACTCTTTTTGACTTTCAGTTTACATGACATGAAGTTTTCAGTCTATGTATACTTTATCCAAAACAAAGATTCACAATCATGCTACATCTGACTTAAACATTCTTCTGGTAGTTCACTGAAACACAGAATTCACCAAAAATTTTTTCTCTGAAGTGAGCATACATCTCCTTGCTACTAAGACTTCAGACCCAAACACCACGAGTAGTAGGTAAGGCTACTCAGCCTTTTTAATCAGCGTCTTTCAGATACATTTTAGCTTTAGAAAGACAATGCAGCACACTGAAAAATAAGTTCATATTTTGAACCTTTTCTTGAAATACAAAGAGTGCAACATTTTCATTTAAATCTAGACTAAAAATCTAAAACTCCTGACATACACATCAAAACTACAATAGCACTTTCAGCATACAAACCATTTAAATTCAGGGGAAAAAAGGTTACTTAAAGTAGTATGAAGTTAATTATAGTAGTGTGAACAAGACAACTATTGCATGAAATATTACTGAAAAATCTGAGAATCGAAATTACTTTTTATACAGTTCATAAAGTCAGCATCTATCCTTATTACAGCTGGCTAGATAACATACTTGTAATAAATACTGAAAGACCTAGCACCTACCTAACCCAACGCATAAGTATTTCAAGACCACTTCATCCATATAAAGATAGGATTCTTGTCACTATGCCAAAGCTGGACAGAGTGACATAAGCAAGTAATATCTGGCTGGTGCCTGATTTAGCTTACTTAACACTTCAGGAGCTGTATATGCAGAGAATTTGCCCAAGGGTTTTGTCCCACATCCTCTTCCCCCTGCTCTATGCACTTTGTGTTTTGACACTTCTCCACCTCTGTTTCTAGCACAGACAATAATCTGTTATTCAAGGTAACAGGAAAGGGGGGGGGGACCAAAACACCCTAGATGAACTGAGAAAGGCCTCATTCTGATTTTCCACAACTCGAATCCTGAAATATAACAACAGCTGCAGTGTAGCATAACTTGTAAGTATCGTATAAAGCTCTCATCACACATTATAGATGAATATGTAGATTACTAGCACCAAAACACAGAGCTAGCTCAAACTAGCTTAAGCCTGGTGTCATGCCTGAGGCAACATGTCCCCAGAAATAAGTACTTCAGCATGGACCAAGCTCAGTAGCTCTGCTGGGGTCAGGTCAGCTACATTTAAACTGAATTAAATTAGTTAAATTAAGCATACTTAAATGAGGGTTGGTACTGATCTAAATCTAAATCAAGATCTAAATACACAGCATGGACCTTAGCTCAATGCAGTGATTTTCCCAAGAACCCAGCTGCAGGAAAGAAAAGACAGCCTGCCTCCACAAAGCATCACAAACTGACTTAGTAAGGTCATCTGGAGCTGAGCTGACCCATATGGAAACAACAACATATCTACAATACACAGGAGCATACAACTATAGCTGCATGCTTGCAGAAGCAGATCAGGTACAGCAAGGTTTGCTAGTTCTCTCTAGATATACCAATACGGCACTTGAGCTAACAGATCTGCTGGACTCCATTTGGCCCTTCATCTGCAGCATTAATTAATTTCAGAACCCACCCAGTTAATTTGGCTATAAGAAACAGATTGAGAACTGACACACATGTGTACACTTAATGTCTTCCTACAGTAAGAATACTTCAGCTTCCTAGAAACCCGCATCAGTGTACATTGTTCTTATGCTGCCGTTCACCAGTGACAGTAATTTCCATCTTACGTACACCTGAGTTATGCAGTACATTAAAACTAGTTGGGACAGGATCTTAACAGCTCACCCTTTAGAATTCTTCTAAATTTTCTTGTAGACCAATAAAGAATGATAATTGTAAATTGATACAATTAAACAATTGAAGTTAATCAGTTTTATTTTAGTTGCAGATAAATGTGTAAGTGGTACCTATCCACATACTCTATTACTCGCAAGCAATTAGAACAATGGAGAAGAAAACCCCAGAATCCTAAATACATTTTATTAGAGCTCAGCCCTAGAGGCAACAATATAAATCCAAAAATGCAGGTCTAACACTAAATCCATGCTATCACATTTTCAAAAATGTAAGAACCTGTGTTTCCACGTTTTCAAAAGTAATTAGATCCTCCAGTATCAGAAGACAAAAATTCAAGTCCTTCAAGTTATCCACCTATAAAAATTAGGTTAAAAAAAACCAAACCAGAACTCTAACAAATTAGCAACTAATTCAAAAGTCTGTTAAAGAGGTCATCTGCATTTCTCTCAACTATGAGAATTACCAAAAAAGCACCATATTTAATTATGAGTTGGATTCACAAAATGTATACAAATCACAATTCTAAGAGTCTGCAACACATTTTTCTTATCAAGAATTTCTCGCTACGCAAGAAAACAAAACACCGACAGAAAAAGTCCTGGCAAAGTCATACTGTGGCAAAAGCTAGGACAGTTAATTTGATGTGGACATGGACAGAGTCAGTTATCCACACACATATGAGAGTGGATAGCTTTAAACTGTACTACAACACTACAAAATAATTATACATCTAATATAGAATTACTATAGAATACAATTTAATTACATAGAAGAAATCAAAATTTCACAACCAGGGGCCTACAAACAACACAGCATGTGGCTGAAGAACTATGGTAAGGCGAGAATTTTCAGCAATTTACTCAGTCGTAACTTTGCAGAAATACAACACCAGTTGTAAAGCAAGCATTCCCTCTCCAAGGCCAATGGGTTCTGCAGACTACAGAATTTAGCCTATGAAAAGTTCTGTTGTTTTACCCATTCATAACAAAGGAAAGCTATCATGAAGGTTCAGCAATATCCAGCTTTCCATGTGATCCTACTAATGCACGGAAGATGTGATCTGCTGCAAGACCATCTCAAGTAAGTGATTATGTTAGCTATGCAATTTAATAATTAAAACAATCTGAAGTTTCCAAACTCTCCCATATTTCTAAATTTAAACCTTAGTCAAAGGTTATGCATCATGATATATAATCTGCGCTCTTCAATTAGAATGTTATGGCTATAGGCAAAGTAAATGAAAGCAACAGCTCCTCTGGATCAATTGTGAGCCATGAAGCAAAAAAAGACCATTATGACAGATGCAATTTTTCTTGGCACAGCATGGGCATTACAAATTGATGACAATCGTATGTCCATGATGGCACCCCTCCATAGCAGATGTGTGAGTGTCACTACATCTGGATGGTGAGCATGGTCCTGGAGCACTCCAGGCCTACTGAAACCAGAGGGACAGCAGCTGCGCTCAATGAACACCGTGGGAGCTCTGCAAAGTGATGAAGGGCCTGAATTACCACAATCTGTAAGTACAGATTTATTTCATTAAAACACTAGGTAACCACTGCAGTGATCCCTTCCTGAAATTATTTCAAGGATTCATTCACGTTTCTCCCCTGCAAAGCCAAATAAAGGGCAAAACCAATAACCGTTTATATCACTAATGTTGATAAAAAAATACATCTCACCCCCTCCCCCCCAGAAGCACTGAAAAGAAAGCCAAAAGCACATGACGCTGTCATCGCATTAGCCACAAACGATTCCTTTGCTGCACAACTATTGGGTCTTCAGAATTTTTAATGGAATTTGGACACGCACAGAGCTTTTGCTAAATAAGGTATGAGGAGAACTGCTCCAGGATACACCAGCACACATTTTAATTTCTCATGTATGCATGAACAAATACATCTGTAAAGCCAATTTATATGCAAAATTGCAACATTCTGGGTAAACACTACCCAGTAATTGCTGCTAAACTCTACAACAACCCTGCTATTGTCCATCACAATACATGCTATAAAACACTGCAAAAATTTATATACTTTTCAATAAGCTTGGAAAAAAAGTGGAAGAAAAACAAAACCAAAAAATACTGATTGCTAGAGTACTCATTCCAAAGGAAAGTGACCATCTAATTGAAATAAAACACATGGAAATTAGAGAATGAGTCTGCCTAACCAGCATCTGTCCAAATATCTTGTTTCAAATGAAACCGAGCCTTGACTAATTTTAAAATATTAAGTTCCCATAATTAGGAAATTGTTTCCCAAACAATCAGCAAGAGGGGCATGATGTTAGCTTTCCAGTACTTTCAATACCTATAAAGCCTACGAAAAACTGAAGAAGCAAAGGACTTGAGGCCAATATTAGCACCCAAGAATTATCTTACGAGCAGCACTCCAGCACATGCAATCCAATAATCCTTCCACACAATACGCAATATGCAAAGAACTCTAATTACTTCCTTGCAATACAAAAAACTTACGGAAACCCTCTAAGAGTAGGTCTAAGTTGCTTAACAGATTAGAGTATCTGTCACAAGATGAGAGGCTGAGAGTTGGGATTCTTCAGCCTGCAGAAGAGAACACTCAAGGGAATCCTACCACTGTGTATAAATACTGACAGAGAGCAGTAAAGAAGACAGAGCCAGATTCTTCACAGTGGCACCCAGCGAATGGACAAAAGACAATGGTTGCAAATTGAAAAAAAGGAAACACCTTTTACTCCAAGGGTGACTGAACATTGTAACAGATTGCCCAGAGAGGCTGTCAAGTTTCCATCTCTGGAGAATAGACATTCAAAACCCAACTGGACAAGATCCTAAGCAACCTGCTCCAGTTGACGCCCATTGAGTAAGGGGCCTGGCTGAACTCAGACAATCTCCAAAGATCTCTTCAACTACTCTGCATTTCTGTGAAGCTTCAGGTTACATTAAAATAGAGAAAGAAATTTAAATCTACAGACCTTCCTGTGTTCTCTGGCTACTTTCTGAACAAATCAGGCTGTAGAAAACTTCAAAGCATGGTGTGAGAAGATACCACAGCTCTCATGCTTGGAAGAGAGAAAGGGAAATCAGGTAGTATATCCAGTGGAAGCTTAAGTCCTGCTGCTAACATAAGATCACATGGATTGACTTAGGAGGATTTCAAGGAATGTAACAGACAAGAGATCTACTTTTAACATAGGCATCATGTGCAGCACATTACTCCAAAAAAAAGGAGCTCCTGAGCATCTGCAAGACACCTCTTATCAGTACACACCAAATGTCTTTAGCTATTCCAGAGTGCAGAAGGGAATAGTAAAAAGGCAAGGTAGACTGTGGATTTCTAACCTAGAGAAAGGCATATAATATTATAGTGTGGTTAATTCTTTTCAGCATTGTTTCAAACATGCCAATCAGAATTGAATGTTACTGGCCATATCTTTTTTTTAATATACAAACGTCACTCTGTACTAATAAGCATTACTTGTATTAACACAGGTCAGTCATCCCAGGAAAGAAGTCCCATGCTCTCACTGCAGAGGCTGCTACCCGAACTACTCTTCCACCACAGAGTGATGCCAGCAAACACTTCTCCATGCCACAGGAGGCTCTCACTTCCTGCCTAGGAGCCTCAAATATTCCCATTGCACCCCTTTATTCTCCAAGCAGAGGGTTCCATTTCCTTAGGAAACTAAAACTTTAAAACAATAAAATATTAAAGCTATTTTAGCCTAATAAACAATCCCACTTACAGAGGTTTCTCTAGGAGGCAATTCAAAGCACTTAAGATAGGTCTGTGCTCTCTCTACAGTGACCACAAGTATAAAGAAAAACTATTCTCCCTGCACTGAAGTCAGCTGATGTGATTACTCCCCACAGTAATGTACTTCCACAAAGTGGTTGCTTACACAGAGCTTCCAACTTCCACTTTAGAAAAGGCTAACTGTTCTATTGAACACAACACAAAAAGATATATTGAAGTGTTTTTTTTAAGAAACAAAAGAATTTGCTGCTTGTTTTGTAGGAAACTATTACTATATCCAAAGGCAGAGCATATGTCTCTAAAGGAGCTAACTTACCTTTCAAAAAAGTAAGATTTTGTTGCTACAATAAAGAAGTATCAAATTTTAAAGCCATTCTTTTTAACTGAACTTCACCATGACACCAAACAAAACAAAACCAAACAAAAAAAAATTATTCTCCAACTGCTGGGGCTACTTCCAAAACCCAAATTTAAGAGTGTAAGGGAGTAAGCTATCTTTTACACTAAAGCATGAAATTTCTAGATATTCAGCTATAGCCTAATAAGACTATAACTCTCTTCCATCTAGCATTTCTGATCGAGAGAGATCAGCTAATAATGACTGCTGAAAGAAAAATTAAACCAAAAACAAAGACTTGTAGGGGATTTTAATATAATGGGGGAAAAAAAAAGAAAAAAAAAAAACACACCACAAAAAACTAACAAAACTTGTAATACTTTATATCAACAAAGTTACTTACCTGACATTTTTCCCTTGTTCTCTCAACATCTTTACCAGATCTGCTATGGGGTACTGAGCTTTTGCTGCACACAAACCATAACCTGAAAGAATTCCCAAATTTTAAGCTATTTTTCTGTTTCAGTACAGACAGACAGAATAGTTACAGACAGTAAGTGTACCTTCATCATAAACAGAAGCTATCATAACTAAAAATTTATATATATATAAATATATACACACATATACACACACACACACATCCCCCCCCATAGACACTCACGTATTCCCAGCCTGACGACTGTAATTCATCTCTGCTTTTTGGTCTCCTGCCCACTAATACTATACTGGTTTGACCAGTCAAACTACACAAGTAACTTATTTCAGCTTCACAGAAATATGTGTTCCGTTCTCTATTAGAAAAGGATGTTTCAGACAGGTACACCGAATAATTCATAAAGAGGCTACCATCAGGTTAATTCACCACCATTATCCCCAACAAAATTTTAGATTTGCATAATGCAAATCTAGTAATTAGATATGCCTTTATCAGCAAATAATCTTTTCAGTCTTCCTGTCTGAATTAATTCATCAGAGCAGTAATGCCCAGGAAGAAAATGGGGAGTATAAATTATTACTGGTGTCCTCAAGGTTTGGCCACAGGAGCTACAGACAAACTCCATGGATATGTTTGCAAGCTTTGTGGGGAACAAAGGCAACTTCCCAAATTAGAACCCTGCCTCACTGATGTTTTCATTTAAGCTGAAGCAAAGTGAAAGACAACTTTGTTTCTTACCATTCTTCTCATTCCAACAATAAAATAAAACTAACACAATAGTTGTGCCATTCAGTTGAAGGAAAACAAGTCTTGCACTATTCCCTACCTGACCCCTCCTAATAGGGAAGGTGCTATTGAACTGCATGAGCCTACAGCCAACATAACTGTTTCGGACAACTCAGGGTTTTTGTTTTCAGGCATTTTCTACTTTAATTCCAGTATTTACTGTATGCTAAGTTTTAGATGTTTTTCTCCTTTTTTTTTTAGCAAAACAATGCAGAACTAAGCAAGTAGATGAGAAGCATAAACAAAATCCTCTCTTTCAGTAAAAGACAGATATTTTGTTATTGGTACCACTGGTACTGTGGTAGCGCTTGGAAACTCACACCACAACAGCTGTACACAAAATTAACTGTAAACATAATTTACAAGAGACAGTCTTTGTCCTGAAGAATTTAAAATCTAAATAAACAGGACAAAGTTTGAAGAGACACACACAGAGAAAAATAAAGTGACATACACATATCCATAGAGGAGTGATGACTAACCTGGGAACAGAAACTGATCCCACAGACCCAGCGAAGATTTGACATGCTGCTGCTATGTCGCAACTGCAAGACAGGCTACAGTTTTTTGTTTCGGGGCTTTGTTTGTTTGGGTTTTTTTTTTTAATAATTCATCCTCTGAACATCTTGCTGTATGAGTCAAGAGCACCTTACCTGGAGTAATAATAATATTATTGGCCTCCTTTATCATTTCAATTGCATTGTCCACATTGATTTCTGTGTGGGTTCCAGTAATTTCCATGGGCTTCCCACCAGCTGTAGATGTGGTGCCATAGCCCCCTAGAATCACATTTGCAAGGGAACGGTTCATAGCCTGAAAGACAAGAGAGTTTTGATCAGCTAAAGATGAAATCCAAAAACAAAAGAGAGATGTCCATGAAAAAAACTTCTGAAAATATTAAAGCCTCCCCGACAATAGTCTTTATCTGCTGTTTTTGCCTGCTTACAACTCAAAACTTCTTAAAATAAAGACCCAGATTAACACAATAGCCAAACATCAGCTTCTAACACATCACATTACACGTGTAATGAGAGAGCATCAGCATTTCCCCAAGACAAAGAACAGAACACCACAAATAACAAATATTGGTCTCTTTTTGTTCTTAAAGGTGAGGCATAAAAAAAGAATGCATATATGATGAGATGTTTTCTTAAATACATATATATATAGACACACAATTTTTGCAAGATATTTTCTTAAGTTCTTCATCAATTCAACATGTAAGCACAAAACTGCTCTATGACACCATGGAAACCACATAGCTTTTACAGGTAGTACAGAAGCAAAGCTCCTACAGCATCAAGACAGGAAAGAACACAACAAAGCTAAGTAGCCACACAAAACTAACCAAATGCTGACTCAAAACAAATTGTAATGAACTCGAGGGGGCCATTAACTTACTGGCTGAGCACCAAAGGGGAACAAGAGATCTTAAACTAGGAGCTTTAAGAGGAGAACACATCCTGAAAATTCGGGTCTGTAGATACATAGCCAGGAAAAGCCACTGGCTAAATGCTTTCACTGGCATGTCTCCTTGTGAGTGTGGTCCCAAAGCAGTATCTGGCAATATCTGGAAGCAGGCAAAACTTGTAATTGCAGTAAACAAAACTTTAGAAGCAGAAAAGGAACAGGATAAATTGCTTCTTTAATTAAACACGTGTGTCATACATCTGCAGTGCTACCTCACTTAAGAGCCGATCTGGAGAGGCACACATTCAAGCAAAAGTAACAACCACACAAAAGTGTGCTTCCAAGCGACAAACCAACCACTGACATTTCAAATCACAAAACTCCACAGGTTTTTTTGCTATAGCCTGAAAAGACATGCCATTCCAGGAAATTCATCATCTAGCAAACAAGCACAACTAAGACATTAGAAGAATTTTTGTTTATCCTGATAAATCGTCACTGTTTCAGATATTGTAAGAAAGGTGTACAAATACAGTGTGATCAGCATCTTTGTACTGTCTGCAGTAGTTCATATCCTCTAAGAACACACCGCCTCTGACATGTATCACAACATTAAACCATCAAACAGAAAAACAGGCTATATTACAGCAGTTAAGTGTCAAGTAAGGTAGCCTTGACAGAAGAATACTCTCTTCAGATGTTGCACATGCTAAGCTTACAAGAAGCAAAGTACTTCCTACACATACCTAGACCAAAAGACAACCATAAGTCTAAGGAAAAAAATTCAAATATTATTAGAAATTTGAGAATCCACACAAAGCAAGCATGAGATTGAAGCACTCTTGCTTGGCTCTGCACCGAAGAGCCAAGGAAAGAGGAGGCAAGTCTGGCAAAAGAAAGGTGGGTGGTAAGAAGGCTTCAAAATGAGCCAAGAACTCACCAAGCAATAATTAACCAATGCAGCTAAGACCTAGTCAGCACAGGGACAGTGTGGAAACTCTTCTATAGCTTCTTTCACCCTCTTTTCTGCCACAGACCACAAACATATATTAAGTGCCAGCTCCACCATTCACAGATAATCAAACCACCAGCAAAAAGCCCTCTCTGCAGTACATACACAGGCGATACTGGCCAGGAAATTCGAGCCCAGGGAAAAGCAAACCCTTCATCCCCGAGAACTTCAAGTCCTTCCACTGTGCCCACATAAACCACACAGCTATACAGGCAATGGGCCAGCACACAATTTCTAAAGCTAACACAATTTGTCCTTTCTCTTGCTCTGTTTCATCATTCCAGTTAACGGTTCTTCTTCAGCCTGAAGCGTTTTCCCCATCCCTAATCATACTGATTCTAATACTACTATATATAAATATATACTTACAAATAAAAAGATGTTCCATGAACCACATAATCTGATCTCTTTTTGACAAAGAGACACAAAATGTTCCAGAAAGGACAATATTATTTAAAATTCATACCTGAGATTGTTCATTTGAACTCACCTCCACAAAGCTGCACAAAAATACTTTAAGCTTTTCTGAAATTGTTCTTCAAGAGATGAAAATGAATGATACTGAACGTTCCTAACATGGTAACACCATTTATCAGCAGACAAAGCAAAAGACAGCCAGAGCTGACCATAGATAAATTATCAGGACAGAAAAGAGACACCAATCATACAAGAACACAAGCGGAAATGAAACAGAATTACACAACAATTACACAGAATCAAGAGGCTGTCAGCTGCTACCCTGTGAACAGTTTTCTTTTAAGTCACTACCTCTTCAGCTTTGAAAATGAAATGGACAGAGACATGAGGAAACAAGAGGCTTCTGTACAAATGTTCCAGAGAAAAACAGAACATTACTAATAATGCAGTATGAGTACACAGAAAGTCGAAGCTCAAGTTGCTCTGACACCGACATTATGAATAATGCATTAATGGAAGCCTGCTGCCACCCTGTGGTCCTTCGAAGTAGCTGCTCTGAAGAAAGTAGCACACTTTCCAACACTCCAGAAAACAAGCTTTAAATTACTCTCTACTCGAACCAAACTTTTTTTTTAAAAGTATTCACTATTTAAATTAACTCCTCCTGATAAATTTTAAATTTAGCTTAAATTTAATACCACCACAAAGTGATACAACCACAAAAAAAAACCAGCTGAGAACAAGTAACCATACCTATTTGAGCCCACATTCAAACCCTTGATGCCCAAGTCAATGCAAAGGCTTTCCTCAGTTTTCTAACTGTATCTCTCCAAGTCAAAGAGAGATGACTGACATCGATTCCAACAGCTTCAATCAAGAATTTCTAGTCTGTAAAAACCTAGCACCTTGGTCTTCCAATTGCTTATCTTCCTAGCAAACATGCTAAGGTTTTTCACTACTTGAAACAATTTCTGCTGACTTCTTACCACACACATGATGTAAGAGAGGATGGCTCCAGAGGAGCCAATGAGTGCACCAACAATGGTCAGCAAGTTGTTGTTCAGTAGGAAGCCCTCAGCGCACAAAGCCCATCCGGAATAACTGTTCAGGACAGTAATAACTACAGGCATGTCAGCACCTCCAATAGCTGCTGTTAAAGTGACACCCTGGAAAAGGAAAGAAAATACTTCAGTATAAGTTACCACTAAGGAGAATATGCAGAGAAGACAGTCTGTCTGCCACTCTGAAAAATAAATATCAAGTTACTTAATAACCTGCTCAAGTATTTTCAATGTAGGAGACATCAAGCTGTGGCCTAAGGATTGGACTTAACTGTTGATTCTGCCTTTTGAGAGAGGACAGAAAGGCATTCCACCGTCCTCATCCTGTGCTTAGTTACATATTTTTACTCGCAAAAATATCCTACCAGTTCCATGGAACTGTTCACACCATGAAAGGATTCATACTGAACAGTCTTCGCAAGAGTCCATTTACAGAATGGTAATATTCAGGGTAAACATTGCAGCAACTGGTGCGACTGAATGGAGCAAGTTACACATCAGGATGATCTTACCAAGTTACCATGATAACCTGTAGATGCAGTGCTCTTTTAAGTATTTTAAGGATAAACTTTCTAAAGCCTTTTAAAGTACCAACTTTTCATATAAAAGCCTCCATCAAATCATAGCTGAAAAAAGTAATTCTATACATACATGCCTGCTCTCTTGAACAGTTCTGGTTTACAGCTCGATTTAGGAATGTCAGTTGCTACCTGCTACTGCAAAATAACATACAGGCACTATGACAAGTGTTACTCAAGACAGTAAAATTCAAACATCAAGAGGAAACTTGCAAAGCTGAGGAACAAACGACTTGTTTCATTTGTTTCACCTCCTACAATTCTTCAACTTACCATTATGGTTGAGAGAGCAGACACAGAACCTAAGCAAGTAATTCCCGTAGTGTAACTAGGATCAATCATGTACGGAATCATTCCACCAAAGCTGGCGGCCAGCAGTCCTGCATTCAATGCATGTCGACCAGGCAAGAGCAGTGGTGCAGAATTCAGGATACCTGCAATCAAATGCATAATCAGGGACTGACACACACAGAGGAGAGTGCATCTATTGCCCTCAGAGACGACTGAACACCTCAGCAAAAATAAAAAACTAAAAAAAGAAAAAGGGAGGGGCAGAACATAAAAGAAGTTAGTTGAAGCTGAGACCTTGTACTGATTCACTATTGAAACACATTCAAACTTACTCTAGATCCTCAAATACTCCTGTGCAAATTCTTGTTTTACTTGCTAATCTCATTTAAGTGTTTCAGAATAATCACAAAAATCTCTTTGCCTCTTGAAAAGCTTTTTTTTTTTTTAAAAAAAAGTATTTTCATTCTGGCCCCAAGTCTTTGCATGCTGTGTATGACATTCTGTAACAGAAAGCTTTTAGCTGGAACTTCTTAGTACAGGTATTATCTCAGTCTCTCAAAAGTTGCATGCTTAGAAAAAATATGACTATAGAGATAACCCCAAATATAAAACACTCCTGCTTTCAAATGCTTTAACTTCACCAGTACCCTCAGCCACACAGACTTCCCACAGCTTCCCACACTGGCAGAGACTTGAGCAGAAAAGAGGGTTTGGTATTTGTGTGATTCAGTTTAAAAAGACAACTACATATTCCTTTTCACCCTAGTCTTCTTCCCCCCACCCCCCAAACAACTCAGCAAAGAGTAAAAATAATGCAAGTTTATCTGTTACTTTCACTGTAAGTAATTACTTACCACGTGTCTCATTTAAATTTAGCTGATTTCAAGGTAAAGTATGAACTGATGGCCTCAGGACTATGAGTCAAATTGTGTGAGCTACTACCTCTAGTCCAATAGTATAGACAAGTTTATCATCCAGCTAATATGAAAATGCAATGAGGGGAATAAAAGAAAAAAAAGAAAAAAAACAGGAGAGCGGTCTGAAACAGGCAGTGAACTTCACCACAGATGTGCACACAAATCACTGAGTGGATGGAGGAGGTAAGATGGAGAATGGGAAAAAAAACCAAGAAGAAACAAATTAGTAACTACTTAGCAGAAATACATACTACTGACAAATCCTTCAAAAGATTATTAAAGAGGACAACTTGCCATCCATGTCATGCTTCCTCCTTCAATGGCTGGTCTCATAAACACTGAAGAAAGTACAAAGATGTCTCCCAAAGGAACTATTGCAAAGTTAATGACAAGATTACTAATAGGGAGCTCTTAACCAGAAGTTCTTAGTACAGGTATTATCTCAGTCTCTCAAGAGCTGTGTGCTTACAAAACCAAAATAAAATGCAATAAGAAACCTTCAGGTGCATAAGAATCAGGAATTGGTGAGTATTTAATTTAGAAGGAATATTTACTTAAACAGTAAGAGGCACAGAGCATGGAGTTTGCACAATAGGTAAAAAGAAAATAAACTGAATGGTTTAAAGTGAGGCAATCTCAACTGATACTGCAAGCTACCTACCTAAATGAAGCCTGCAACGCTAGGAACAAAATCCCACAAATACTAGTCATGCTTACTGAGTCCAGCAACACCAAGGTTTCAATTAAAATGTCTTCTCACAAATACGAAGTTGTGATCATAAAAGCTCAATAAAATCAATTACAAAAACAGTTTTGGGTATTTCCCTAACAACACTAAAGCAACATTTACTTCTAGACAAGATGAATTGAGGCAAGCTTACATGACTTGCTAATTAATAGCAGTAGAATGTCCAAGCAGTGAAGATAAACCTTCCATAACTAGAGCTGTACACAAATTAAACAGAAAAAGAAAAAAGTACACTGCTAAGAATTAAACATATAAATTTTCACCTGATGCAAAATAAAAGGTTTCTTTCCAATTACACAGCAGTCTAAAGGCAGAGCTAAACCCTGGGAAAAAAAAACCTTCAAGAAATACTTAATTACGAATGGAAGGTCTCACCTTGCAGTTTTCCATAAGCAACAAGAGAGCCACTGAAAGTCACTCCACCAATATACGTGCCAAGGTATGCCACAACCTTGGTGAGGTTCGCAGCTGGATCAGTAGCAAAGTGAGGATATTCAATGATGTATTCTGCTACACAGGTGAGCACAGCAGCCAAACCAACCAAACTATGGAAAGCAGCCACTAGCTGAGGCAGATCTGAGATCTGGATGCGTTTAGCAATTGTCAAACCTGTTGAGAGTTGAAGACAGAAGGGAAGTCTTACAAAACAACCAATTTGCGCAGCTAGAAATTAATATATCATGGCATGCAATGAATACATGTACACACGTCTGTTCCAATGGAAAAATTTGTTCTATGCAAGAAATTACTATGGCATTTAACTGAAAGCAGCAGATGTATATTTTGTGCAATGAGGATATCATAGAAATTAAAGAGAAGATTAAAGCATATCATGTTCTTAGAAACTTCAGTAATATTAAGAAATTCACCTGTAATGAAAGCACAGTGCAAAAAGGGGAATCTGGCAGCATTCAGTCAGGAACTGAACACAAGTATGAAGTTGCACAAGTTCATTCACCTCTGCATACCCAGTTTCCCTGCCAGAGAATATGTGCTCCTGCTTCTCCACTAGTCTCCCCATTCTTTACCACATCTTGATGCATTAATAAAAGCCCTGGGACTTAGAATTGTCAAGTTAGCCAATTCACCTGTGAGCTATACAATATTTTGTGTATATACAGCTTGCATAAATGCATGTAGAGAGCATATATTCTTAGTTTATAATATCATACACATACCTATGGTACCACCAAGTGCCATTGCGCCTGACATCTGTGCCAACAATTCAGGTGAGGGTTTAAGCCCTCCAAGAGTTGCTGCTAAACCTCCGGCAACACCAATCATACCCAAAGCATTTCCAAGGCGAGCAGTTCCTTGGGTGGACAGACCAGCCAGAGCACCAACACAGCATAAGCCTGAGCCCAGATACATCATCTTCAAAACAAGAAAAACATCAATATGCACACATGAAGAGGAGACAAAGTGGATAATCATTATAAAAGTCTTTCTGACTATTACACCAGAGCGCCGAATTCTCCAGAATGTTCTTAAGTCAGTCAGTCATAGTTCTTAACTGTGAGAAGCTGTGTATAGGATGTGATTTTGGCCAATTAAAAATGTGGTATCTATTAAAACTTCTTCTCCACTTTATCTGCACTGTGAATACTAAACTTGACTCAAGTCAATTTTCCTCAACAGTTCAGAAGCAAGCTTTTCCTTAGCACAAACCTAAGCTAAACTGTCCTGTTCATTACAGGAGTACTTTCAGAATTTGCTTATGGCACATCTGAACTCATTTTCAAAAAGTATAAACAAACTTTAATGAATTGAGCTGCACATGTCTAGGTAAGTGAAGAAACTCAAATATATTACAAGCCCTTGGCATAAAGGTATGTTTGGATTCACTTTTTCCAAACACAGAGGGCAATACACATTGATTTTTCTTACTATTAAAACAAATGCAAACTAAAGTTTACCATAAAAGCTGCTACACGTACAATGTCTCATCCCATCCAGATGTCATACCTATTTCAACTGTCATGCTAAGTCAACTTTTCATAAACATTTAAAACAAAGACTGATTTCTGTAGTCATTCTAATATTTAAGCTGTAATTTAGGAAAACTGCCCAACAAATAACAAAGTACCTGCTGTTTTACAGGGGGGGAAAAAAAAAGCTTTTAAAATTTGCAGATTCAGCATTCACGGTATGATTGCAAGACTAAAGTTAATCAAGTTCAGACAGGCCTTGTGGGAAAATGCAGCCAGTGAAAAGATCATGGCTAATTTGCTATTTACTCCTCCAGAAAGTAAGCAATGAAGAAGCAAACCATTCTGTGAACAGTAGGCTAAGAGCCATAAAGTTATCTTCTTACCTGCTCGATATCATAGCCACCATTGAGAGCAGCTGCATAGCCTCCAACAAATACACCACCAGGAAGCAGGTACAAGTAGTTGTACTCTGGGGGATCTGTGGGACGTTTGAACATATCCAGCATTCTCTGTGTAACTAGAAACCCACCTGGCCAAAGTAAAGGAACAATTTTACAAAAATAAAATCTGACACCAAGCATATGCCAAGCTTTAAGAGAAACACTTCGTTATTATTACCACACAAAGGTAGCAACTGACACCAATAAAGCCTCTGAAAAACTAGTAATCTGGAAAACCACCAGGAAACAAAAGTGTAATAAGTGTAAGATCTTGTTGTATTTTTTTAACCTTTGGAAGAAATTAATAAAAGGAGGAGCTGGAAAGCCTGGAGGACTTGCTCTGGCTCCATACTCTATGCTGACTGTAAGATACAGGTTAGTTTATGACTGTGTCCTTTTCCCTATCTACTCTAGCAAAAAGCAATATTTATAAGTCACACTGCTCACTTTCTTATCTTTTTTATTTGTGAAGCTGAGACTTCCAAAGCTCAAGCAAGCAGAAGCTTGTTTTATGCCACTAGTACATACTTCAAATAGGAAAAGGAACATAAGGACAAAGGCAGTACCATGTTGGAACATACAGGAAAATGTATTTCATATAATATAATCATTGTGCAATGAATACTTTAAAAAAAAAAAAAAGCACATTTAAGTGCTTCCCTAAAAAAAGGTTACACCCCAGGGTGTGGAAACTAGATACAATAACAACAATGAAAACTGGGGGGCAGGAAGGGAATGTTTGTTACTGATGGATGCTTTCAGATCCTATTCCCAGCATAGCATTTCCAGAATCTGTACCATTACAGAACTAGAAGAAAGAATTCCACAAGTGTTTTAAAGTTACCCTCAGGAGAAAACCTAACATTCATACCTGCAATATTGACTGAAGAGATAAAAGCTGAAAGCACTGCTAGAGCTTGAGGAGTGTTTTCAGGGAGATAGTTTCCTCCCATCAATACCAGCCCACCAACTGCAGTTAGTCCTATTTAAAAGAGAAAGAAGTGTTACTGAACCTTAAAAGGCTCTATACCTATAGCAAGTTTCCTTTCAGTTGTCAAACAGATACCCACCAACTCAAATTTTGACCCCCTACTCTACACATTACTATTTAAACAAAGATTACTGTGGTCTTTTTCAGCAATACAAACATGTTTCAAAAGAAAAAAAAATGGTGTATAATTTTGAAGTACAGTGCCTCAAGCACAGAGTCAGCCTCTGAGTAGTTGTTTAATAAAAGAAACTTTGCTTTTAACAGTCACAGTAGATCAGATTCGTGACCTGTCACATATACACACACACAGATACATAAAATCTTACATATTTATAGAGTTAGGAATCTTATGGGTCACTTTGGATTTTTTTTTTCTTTTTCTCCCCCTCTCAAAACACATAGTTTGAGGAGAGGAAAAAAAAAAGCACAAAGAATGTGCAATAAAAGTTACTTTCAGGGCAGTATTTTGGAGAGATGGAACAGAAGATGTGTTCTATGAAAGGAGGGACTGCAGCAGTGGAAAATTACTTAGCAAAAACAAAAATACACAGGACCACATTTGCCCTTCTTTTTTAAAAAAACCATACTCTGAGAGTATGTTTCAGATGTCCTTCCTGTTCATGAAAGTAAACTCAGACATGCAAAGTAGTACTAGGCTCTTTGACATTTTAAAATGCATATCAGCAGACTTCTATCAAAAGTTCAAGTAAAAGGAGCTTTGCTTACTTTAAACAGAAAAAAAAAAAAGCAGTTGTCTGACAGCTACTTACCTGAGATAGCGTTAGTCACTGACATGAGTGGAGAATGAAGTGCAGGAGTCACACCCCACACTGTATGATATCCCACTATTCCAGCTAGGCCAAACGTTGTCACCATTTGCGTGAAAGCAGTATTAGGAGCTGCAATGCCCAGTCCTAACATGCCACTTAAACCTAGAAGAAAAGCACAGCAAAAATTTTCTGTAACTTTTCTATGGTATCTTACATTTAAAGTCTGTAAAACAGGAGTCCAGTATTGAGCTAAAAGCAAAATGGAGTTCTGTGCATGTACTCATTTCAAGATCAGCTGGATCACCTTTGTCAACTATAGGGCTCTTTCAACGCTAGTGTTTATTTTACAACGGAAAATAAAACCATCAGTATAATACACACATATTTGTTATGCATGCACACAAAGCAGCAAAGATAGGTTTCTACACCAACACTGAATCCTGTCACTCTCCTGTTCTACAGCATAAATGTAGAAGAGTCAATCACACTGAGATACTACTTGGAAGACTGAAAGCATGCATATGAAGAGCAGAGGTTAAAATTAAGAATACTCAATTCATTAACTACCTCATGCAGAAGTTCTGATGCATACAGAATAACAAATTACTAGAACAGACAACACTTATTTGTCAAGACAAATGGCCTATTCTCAGTCCTTCAGTGGATTGTGGGCATTTAAATCTCATACAATACATTAAAGTTTGAAGAAAGCAATGGCATTTAATTGTTTACACTTCAAAGCATGGGCATAGTCACTAGGAGGAGTCCTTAAGAATTTAAGTATTTTACTGATATTTAAATAAAGCCAAACACACATACACACACAGAGCGTGAGTCAGCACTGTTTGAAATGTTAATACTCTTCATTAAGTTTATAAAATTTTAGTTCCTCTCTCAAAAGCAATTATTACACTACACTGATTTTTCACGAGGATACATGAGCCAATCAACTGCTCTCCCAACTAGTTATTAGATTGAATGAGTAAGATGAGGAGTCACTTAAAGGTGTGAGTGCCAAATGAGGAGCACTCTACACTGATTCGCCAACTCTGCAAGTTGCCTACCTGCTGTGTATATAGATGCACTAGTCATAGTTTTTCTAAAAGGCGTAATAGCAGCTGCTTTTTCCGCTTCCAGCTCTGCTACAGTCTTCTGCTTCACAGGGGCTCCTTGAGGAATGTTATTTGGTGGAGGTGCTGGGAAAATCACCTTGCCATCCTGACAAGAGACATTTACAGTTATCCCTAACATGGTAAATGCTTTATAGTTAGAGAAGCCTACTCTTCTTCGTCCTGCAACTCAGATGAGTCTTAACATTCTATGGCCATGGCACAGGAACATCTTACTTTTCTGCATCAGCAGAAGTTTGCAAGGCTGGATGATCAGCATAGCCTGACCAAGCTAACCACACCAGTCTACACATTTTTCAGACAAGATTTAGTATCAGTGTCCAAGAGCACCTGGTGGAAACATTGCACAGGGTCTGAAGGCAGGAACCAAAACAAAGAGGTAAAGTTCCTCAAATGGAACGTATTAATGGAAAATAAAACAAGGTCTTGGAAACGGCAAAATCTGCTATGGATCTGAACTGTAATCAGAGCCTGCCCAGACCTCAGGTAGGTACCAAGAATGATGGTACCACACTTCTTGCTGTTTGCCAGGCCTCTGGAGGAACAACTGGTGGAGCTATCACACCTGAGTTGTACATACCACTTCAGTGGTCTGGGAGAGCTGAAGTCAATGCAAGCCTCCTCCAGAGTAGATACTGTAAGTATTACAAAATGTTGGCAGCATTGTGCAGGGAAACTCAACAGAAATTAACACCTCCACCTAAACTGCAAATTGTTATTTCCAAATAGTTGCAGGGCCACGCTGGCCCATGCTCTACGTTTTTTATTTCATTATTTCCTAACAGAGCTTAAAGTATCCTGCATATTCTAGTTCCACCAGTTTTTTCTCAAGTTACTCTTGTGAAAAAACAATGTATTTATTAAAAAAAAAAAGAAGGAATAAAGTTCTTCTGGTCCTGTAGCAATGTTTCAAACATATTTTAAATAATTATGCTTTTATCACATGAATATAACATGCAAATTTAATCTTTTCCCTATTTTTCAATAGCAGACATTAGGCATTTGTTTAACCATGACAAGAAGACAAAAGCAAAGAGGTTTCCTTTCACAAAAAGGGACTGAAAAATATTCAGCTGAATACAAATATGATTGTCCACACTGTCCGTCAAGACACACCCGAAATCTACTGGCATGCAGTATCTCTGAAGGCACTTTAAAGAGACAACATTGATAAATGTAAAGGTACGTACTCACAAATTAGGAAGAAAATATTTACAGACTTACCTTCATTACTACGGTTCCTCTAATAACATGATCCAGAGTTCCATAATCAAATTCATCTTTTGGATCAAAGTAGAAGTTCTCTTTGTCAGGACTAATAGCCTTTAGGAGTTTGATAATATTATTGGAATATAGAGTACTGGCCTGAGTAGCCATTCTGCTAGGCAAGTCTGTGTAGCCAATGTGTGTAACACCCTAAAAAAAAATTCAAGTAAAATATTAAAGATTAGTTCAACCTCTGAAGAAACAGCATGTCTTCCAATATATCCTTCTGGAAATATACATCCAAACTGTTTCACTTATTTCTGTTTTTAACCCCAGCTAAAACTGTTACCTGCAGCTCTAACATTGTTCAGTCAGGGCAGGATAACTCATAACTTGCAACAGTTATAGAATTCAACGTGACCAAATCCAACACCTTAAATGCTATTAGCAGCAAGACAACAACAGAGAGAGGAAGATGTATTCGTGCAAGAATTTGTCCTCTCCAAATCCTACCATTCTCTCAGAACTTAGCTTCTTAACCCAATCAGTTAACAGATTATCCTGCCCAATGCCTGGCATCTTCTCAGTCCTTCTGAAGGACATGCACTAGACGCAACTTTCTATATGACACTTTCTATCACCCCCTGAGGAGTGAAGGCAGCTTCCTCAGAGCTAGCTAGTTGTGCAACTAATATGCCCAGATTCACTTTTATCTAAATATGTAACGTAATATATCCATGTTATTTACAGAACAAATGTGAGTACCCCTGGCTATCAGGCTCTTGAGCTTTTAGAAGGTATGTGAAGCTGAAGCTGACTTACACTCTTTATGTTCAAGCAGGCTTGTGTTAAAACACTGCTCCTGTAACTCACAGGCTAATATCCATGCCTGCTTCTACAAGCTCTGGCTTCTTAATGCAATGTTCCAGCACACTGCTAATAGTTCTCCACTGCTGCTGTTTTCCACACTCAGTGCTAGTACACTATATCCAGGGGTAATATTCCTCTGACTTAAGAGTGCTCCATATAAATTCCTCATCATGTAACTGCTTATTTTTGTTCTACATACTTTAACTTCAGTTTTTAACCAATGACATCAAAAGCCCTAGAAAACAACAAAGCCAAATACAATGCACGACACGATATATACATACACAGCCCTGCTTACATTAATGACAACCACAGCAGCAATGTGTCCTACAGGCTTCCCTAATAACAGCATTACGTTCTTACATTACCAAATAACAACCTTGGAAGTCTGCCACTTTAAATCTCATCACCCAAATTTCTGTAAATGCTAGTAGATGCCTCACAAGTCCAAAAATAAAACCCAAAAAGCTTAAAAACAAGCTCTCAACTGAGCCAATGAACAATGGCACAAAACCAAAGGAGTTGCTGCAGTCCTGAGCACAATTGCTTACTTTAATGAACCAATACACACTGCTCCTAGTTTGGGTTACAAGTGGTTTAGATACTCTAGGGCAGACACACTCACGCTGGTGAAGCTAAAGACCAAAAAAGACAGCACTCTCCTGAAGCTGATATTACATTGAGCTAAGCCAGAGACTTTGCACTGAAATAAAGACTCGCATAGTCTAAACCTCTTCAGCTTACCTATGACAGGCATAGTTAACCCGCAGTCGTGGGAGGTGATAAACAAGGAAAAGAAGCTATTGCTACTGCTGTCTCTTTATGCAGACCAAGAAATAGACACCAAACCACACCCTCAACTCTGCAGAGACAAATTGCTGGACTTGGAAGTCTCAGTAGTTACAATTCCATAATTAGCAATCAAAGTAACACTATACAAAGGTATTTGTTTCTTTTAAAAATCTTCAAATTGTTAGAGATGCCTAGTGAATAAATGCAAATCCACAGGATTACTTAAGGCCAAATAGCAAAATCAGCTACTCATTTTCAGCATACGGTTTACAAAACATAATGTGAATTCATGCAAACAGACTGATCTGCAGATTAAAACGCTCACCTTATGGATATACAGTTCTCCAGGCTTTGTGGTCTCAATGTTTCCCCCTGCTTCTGCAGCTAAATCCACAACAACTGAACCTTCCTTCATTGATTCAATCATATCTTTCTTAAACAAGACAGGAGCTTTTTTGCCTGAGAAGACACGGCATAGCAAGTTAAACACAAAATACAGTTTTTCACCAGTAGAGCTTAGAAGATGAGTACTCACTCCCCTTCTCTCTCCCTCTCTAAACCATATTTTTGTAAGCAAAATTTTTGAATAATCAGTACCTTGGATGAAATGTCACAGATTTGTTTATACAGGCAGAGAGAAGAGATGCTAGACCATCTTGTTCCCCAGCATACAAAAAGGTGTGCATGGGTAGTCCACCAAAGGTACTGGAAATCCAGTAAACTGACAACACCCAATTTTACAATTCAAGTCATTACAAAAAAAAACCCAAAACAAACCACAAGACAACCCACCACAAGTTCCTAACATACAGATTCTGTACAATACAAAGCACTAAACCCTAAGCTCTACCTCACTATTTTTCAATTACAAAAGACAGTACTGTTTCTATCAGACCTGTCCCAGTGTACAAGTTGGACAACAGAAGTAGCACTGATGCAATAAATATACAAGAGAATTTCATATTCTTACTTTATTACTACCTACTCCTTGTTTAATAAGAAAACACAATATTGATTGTTCACAGGACTGTTCATGCGGGAGGGTACACAGGCAGAGCACTTCGTCAAAGGAGGGGTAATCCACTTGCCAAGTGGAAGACTTGAGGTACACAGAACCCAGCAACTGGGCACCATTCTGTGACCATCCAAACAGGCAAAGGGCACTCCTCCTACCTGACCCTCAAGGCAGAGTGGGGGGCACTCATTTGGGAGCAAAGGCTGCAGCTCCATCTGGGGAAGCTGCACTATCTACCCCATCAGAGACCAACGCCTCTACCCAGAGCGAGCTGCTGAAGGGGAACACTGCAGTGCAGACCTCAGACTGCAGCAAGTGCCTAGACGTGCCTCCTCGGGCAGGGCCAGGCGGGGGACCTGCCTGCAGCAGGTGGCTGAGCTGCAGGAGGTGGTGAGAAGGCTGCATAGCACCAGAGAGGCTGAGTTGGAGTTAGATAGCTGGTTCCATGTGCAGTCTGTGGTGGACCCACAGCCAAACAGCCACAAACTCTCTCACCACCACACACAGAAAGGAGGGGGGGGCCAACAATGGAGAAGAATGGAAGCTTACAACAGCAAGGACCAGCAGTATGTAGAGGCTTCCCCGGACACCTGAGGTGCCCTTGCAGAACTGCTTTGCCGGCTTGCAGACTAAAGAGGAAAAATTCATGTGTCACGGACCGATCCGCTCCTCCCCCATGACATTGTTTATCCATGTTTACATCTCAGTCATCTGGGCAGAGCACTCGGACAGAGCATGTCTAAACAAGAGGCTCCACCATGTCCACTCAGGCAGAGCATGTTGGAAGAAGAGTTCTTTTGTGAACAAACATTAGCAAGTTATTAATATTTTGAGTAACGGGCACCACCTGTTGAGGTAGCGCAAGCCCAAGTGACAGGACAAGGGGTAATGGGTATGAGCTGAAAGAGGGTAGATTTAGACTAGACATTAGGAAGAAATTTTTCACTGTGAGAGTGGTGAGACACTGGAAGAGGTTGCCCAGAGAAGCTGTTGATACCCCATCCCTCGAGGTGTTCAAGGCCAGGCTGGATGAGGCTTTGAGCAAACTGGTCTAGAGTGGGAGGTGTCCCTACCCATGGCAGGGGGGTTGACACTCAACGATCTTTAAGGTCCTTCCAACCAAAGCCATCCTATGATTCTACGATATTAAGTAAAAAACTGCTAGTTTGTGAAAACAGAAGCTGTTAAAAAAGGCCCACACTTCAAAAGCAGGCGTTTATCAGGGAAGGGAAAGGTACACATGCACATAGACATAATTCATAAACACCTCTGTTTTCACTGCAGGCACAGCTCCAAAATATGCCAACTTACACAAAATAAATGAAAATTACCATATTGCACATAAGGCATACCTGGAATAAGTGCTGTAGTAATGATAATATCAACATCTTGGCACTGCTTGGCAAAGAGTTTCATTTCAGCTTCAATAAATTCCTTGGACATTTCTTTAGCATAACCACCGTGTCCCTCTCCAGATTCCTTTACGTCTACTTCCAAAGGCTCAGCACCAAGAGACTTGAACTGTTCCAGAGCTGCAGCTCTAAGAAAAGAAAATTGCATTGGAGGAAATAACCACTACTTTAAAAAACCACCATGACTCTTCTGTTCTTTTTAATAGCAGTCTTCAGACAAGAGATCTAAAACTTATTCCAGGATAAAGGAGAACATAACTGAAGTCCTCAACTTTCTGTATTTAGTGAAAAAAGTAATGGCATCACTAACTTTAGGTCCCTAATGAAGATACTTGGGTAAGGAATTACAGCAGCCTAGTTTCCTGTAGAGTTGCTCCAAGAAAAGTCTCATGAGCTGGGAGCTTAACTCCTGACTAACTCTGCTTACCCATTTCTCTTGTCATGACTAGGTGAATCTACAGCCCAAACTTAGATGCCTAAGATAAGTGACAAATACATAACTTATGGCCCTGTCTTTAATCTATGAAACAGGAAATATTAGTAAGTCTTATTTTCACAGGAAAAATTGGTGTCGGGGTGTGGTGTTTGGGGGTTTTTTTACAGTTATCCTGTAAATCTGTAATTTATTTTGCAGCACATGATATCAAAGTAAATAACATGACTAAACTTCAGTGTTATGTGAACATTTACAACATGCAGAGGATTTACCACAAACATTCTTGCACACCAAGACAAAAGTACACAGGATGCTTAAGAAGGGAATTTAAAAAAAACTAAAAAATTTCAGACAGATTTTGATCATGCTTTTATGAAAAATAAACTCTTTCCAATTTTAAGGCATATGCAGATTTTCTACCAAACCAGAGTGAAGTTTTTTTCATATTGCACATAAATCTGAAGTTACATTCATTTTTATTCTTTCATATTAGATATAGCTAATTAATGCCACTTCTGCATAAAAACAAACATGGAAGTAATTTAATGCAAATACAGTATTAAGCACATACAAACTCAAAATAAGAAGGGCATTCAATAGAAAAAAGTGTAATCAAGTTTGCAGTTCCTGTAGACATAAGAAAAAATGTTTGTGCTCTCTAATTTTCCCAGTGTATTGCTCTAAAAAATAGCTATGGGACGAAATAATTCTTCCAAACATAAGGAGACCAGAGGTAAGCAGCATTTAAAGCAGCTTCAGCTGCAGTTTCTGTTCTGTCATCTTGAGTTTCATAATAAAGCAACTAAATTTCTTTCTCTCCTTCAGAAGACTGAAAGAAACGTCTCTCCAAAGAGTTCCCAGCTGACCTCTCTGGGATCAGGAGAGTAGAGGTGAATGAGAATATACAGCTATAAACCTGGATCAAAGCAAGCTATAAATGACAATACTGAGATTATTTCTTTACTGTTCTCCCAGTGTCCCCAAGAAGAAGAGAGATTAAATTCTGGACAAAAGCCCTAAATTCCTCATTTTCATAAAGCAACATTTTTTTAATTCACATAGTTCTGAATGATTTAATGAAAAGGCATCTTTGGAAGGTTTGGTTGTTCTGAGGTATAAAAAAAATGAAGAAATCATAACAGAATAAAAATGGTAGGAAAGGAACTGTGATTTGGTACAGCACAAGTGCTTTCACTGTAATACAAACTAATGTCAAAATAATTTCAGATTGCTATTAACTTTTCACACACCTACCTAGTATCAAATCCACGAACCACTGCACCCATCGATTTAGCTGCTCCCGCAGAAGCCAGGCCAGCAACTCCTCCTCCAATGATCAAGACCTAGGATGATACCACCATCATTCTTGGAACATAAATTAAAACTAGATCTGATTAGAAAAGCAGCAGCATTGTACTACATTCACGATGGCAGATAAACCTCATTAACCAGCCATTTAAACAAGTTACCTCGGGACAGTGAACCCAAAATTACTTTGGTAAAGCTGCCCCATAAATCTAAAGTTTAAAAGCTGTAACTCCTAACTTCACTTACCTGAGAGCCAACTCATCTGTAGCTAATGGTTTATGTAAGTACAGGTTTTCACCTTAATTTCCCTTTTTTTTTCCTTCCCTAATTCTACTTTTGTTTCTCTTCAACCCAATCCACCTGCGATTCCAATCAAGCAACGCTTCCCATCACAGCCTTCAACACACCAGAAATCCCAACATCTCTGACTCTTAACTGCTTCCTTGCCTTTCCCCATCTGAAAAAAAAAAAAACCTCTCTCTATATAGCTAGTCTGACATTTAAAACTAAGTAAACTTAAATAAAACTCCAACTATTCTATTATCATAGAATCAAAGAACACCTCCAGGCATGGGGCATCCACAGCTTCTCTGGGCAACCTGTTCCAGTGTCTCACCACCCTCATAGTGAAAAATTTCTTCCTAATGTCTAGTCTAAATCTACCCTCTTTCAGCTCATACCCGTTACCCCTTGTCCTGTCACTACACTCCCTGATAAAGAGTGTCTCCCCGTCTCTCCTGTAGGCCCCCTTCAGGTACTGGAAGGCTGCTACAAGGTCTCCATGGAGCTTTCTCTTCTCCAGGCTGAACAACCCCCACTCTCTCAGCCTGTCCTCATATGGAAGCTGCTCCAGCCCTCTGACCATCTTGATGGCCCTCCTTTGGATGCGCTCCAACAGCTTGACTTCCTTCTTGCATTGGGGGGCCCAGACCTGGACACAGTACTCCAGGTGGGGTCTCACAAGAAAGGAGGGACAGAATCACCTCCCCTGACCCTCTGGTTGTGCTTCTTTTGATGCAGCACAGGACCTGGTTGTCTTTCTGGGCTGTGAGTGCACATTTCAGTGTCAAGTTGAGCTTTTCATCAACCAGCACCCCCATGTCCTTCTTGGTAGGGTTGCCTGCAATCCATTCCCCACCCAGCCTGTATTTGTGCTTGGGATTGCCCTGATCCACACACAGGCCCTTGCACTTGGCCTTGTTGAACTTCATGAAGTTGGCATGGGCCCACCTCTCAAGCCTGTCCAGGTCCCTCTGGATGGCATCCCTTCCACCCAGCCTGTCGACCACACCACACAGTTTGGTGTCATCGGTGAACTTACTGAAGGTGCACTCAATCCCACTGTCCGTGTCACTGACAAAGATGTTAAATAGCACCAGTCCCAATACCAATCGCTGAGGAATGCCACTTGTCACCAGTCTCCATTTGGACATTGGGCCATTGACCGCAACTCTGAGTGCGATCATCCAGCTAATTGCTCATCCAGAGGGTGGTCCATCCATCAAATCCATATTTTTACAATTTGGCCACCAGGATGTCGTGTGGGACAGTGTCAAACGCTTTGCACAAGTCCAGGTAGATGACATCAGCTGCTCTTCCTTTGTCCACTGATGCCGTAACTCCATCATAAAAGGCCACCAGGTTTGTCAGGCATGATTTGCCCTTGGTGAAGCCATGTTGGTTACCAATCATCTCTCCTTTGTTTTCCATGGGCCTTATTAGAGCCTTCAGGAGGATCTGCTCCATGATCTTCACAGGCACAGAGCTGAGACTGACTGGCTTGTAGTTCCCTTGGTCTTCTTTTTTACCCTTCTTGAATATGGGGGCTATGTTTCCTGTATTACAGTCAGTGGGAACTTCATCAAACTGCCATGACCTTTCAATATGATTGTTTAATGGCTCAGCAACTTCATCTGCCAGTTCCCTCAGGACCTGTGGATGAATATCATCACGTCCCATGGACTTGTGCACCTTCCAATTCTTTAGATGGTTTCAAACCTGATCTTCACTTATGGTGGGCAGATCTTCCTTCTTCCAGTTCTTACCTTCACTTTCTGCAACTTGGGTGGTGCAGCCAGAACCTCTGGCGGCAAAGACTGAGGTGAAGAAGTCATTAAGCACCTCCACCTTCTCCGTATTCCTTGTGGCCAGGTCTCCAGTTTCCTTCTGGAGAGGGCCCACATCTTCCCTAGTCTTCCTTTTATCACTCATGTACTTGTAGAAGTTGCTTGTTCCCCTTTTTGTCCTTGGCCAGATTTAATTCTATCTGGACTTCAGCTTTCCTAACCTGATCCCCATCTGCTCAGACAGCCCCTTTGTACACCTCCCAGCTAACCCGTTCTTTCTTCCACTCCCTATATATTTTCTTTATTTGCCAGAGTAAGTACAGGAGCTCCCTGCTCATCCACTGAGGCCTCTTGGCGTTCTTGCTTGCCTCCCTCTTTCTGGGCATGCACTGCTCCTGTGTTTGCAGGAGATGGCCCTTGTATACTGACCAGCTCTCTTGGGCCCCTCTTCCCTTCAGGGCTTTGTCCCACGACACTCTGCCAGGCAGGTCCCTGAAGAGGTCAAAGTCCAGAATAGTGAGTTTGATCTGCACCTTCTTTGACCCCCTAAGGATCTTGAACACAACCATTTCATGATCACTACAGCCACTGCTGTCCTTGAGCTTCACATTACTCACCAGCTCCTCCTTGTTGGTATGGACAAGGTCCAGCATAGCACCTTTTCTTGTCAGTTCCTTTACCACTTGGAACAGGAAGTTGTCATCAATGCATCCCAGGAACCACTTTGATTGCTGGTGCCCTGCTGTGTTGTACTGCCAGCAGATACCAGGGTGGCTGAAGGGCCCCACAAGGACCACAGGTTGTGAACATGAAGCTGTTTCTATCTATTTGTAGAGGGCCTCATCCACTCGGTCTTCCTGGTCAGGCAGCCTGTAGCAGACCCCCACTGCAACATCTCCTTCCCCTGCCTTCCCTTTAAACCTGAGCCATAAGCTTTCTGGCAGCTCCTCATCCATCCCCAGGTGGAGCTCCACAGATTCCAGCTGGTCTCTGACATAGAGGGCAACACCCCCTCCCCTTCTCCCCTGTCTTTTCCAGAGAGTTTTTACCCACACTACACTCCAGTCACGAGAGCCATCCCAGACAACGACATCATAGCCCTGTACACACATGCACGTCTGTAACTCCTCTTGCTTGTTCCCCATGCTCCGTGCGTTAGTACACGGGCATTTACGTTGGGCCCCCATTGCAGCTGGATTGCCAATTGTCCTGCACTTCGGGTGCTCTCTTCCTGGCCTGTGGTCCTACTCCAGGCCCAGGGCATGCCTTTACTGTCATTGGCCTTGAAGTGGGATAAACTTAGGATTCCCTCCCCTGGCAAATGCAGTTTAAAGCCCACCTAAATTGGAGAGCTTGCTGCCAAACACACTTTTCCACTTCTCTGAAAGACAGATCCTGTCAGCCGCCAGAAGACCAGATTTCTCAAAGTAAGTCCCACGGTATAAGAAGCCAAAGCCCTGCCCATGACACCACTTCCTTAACCACATATTGATTTTTCTCTATTTTGTCACCCCTTTCCCTCCCCTGCCCTTTAACCAGGAGGACTATTCCCAAACAAAATAACACTACAGACAGTCAACAAAAATTGGTATGGGAATAACTGTAGGGGTTTCTAAAGTCTCTAGAACTCACCCCAAGGTGCCTTTTGCTATGGTTTTAGCAGCAGTTAGCTGTCTCAGGAACTCACACACTCTGCCACAGTATCTGTTTAATTGCACATACCTTTGCTGGAGGAACTTTACCAGCAGCTGTGATCTGACCAGTGAAAAATCGACCAAAGTGATTTGCTGCCAGTACCACAGCCTTGTAACTGTCAATTAAGGACAAACACATCAGTATTTTCCCAGGCTCAGTACAATTTCATTCATGACAACAATCAAAAGGATGAACATTTGACCATAGCATACATAGGATAAAGCAAGTTTCATATTTTACTGTTGAGCACAAGTTTAACAGTCTTTGTTCATAATTTTTTTTTTTAATCATAGAAGGCATTTTCAGACCATTTTTGGACTGCAATATACTGGATGTCCACAACTACTTACCCTCTCAAATAAAATTTTACCTGAATAATAAACACATAACTTGCCAAAAGTTAACTCTGTGATCTTTGAAGCTACCTTCAAAGGCTGTAACCTGAGACTTACTGGGGCAGAAACATGACCAAGTAATTGCAAAACCCAGAGCATTTTTGCAGTAAGCTCACTTAGACAAGCAAGCACATGTCCAAAAAAGATACTCTAACCCTAACTCTGCAGATCTGTATGGCTTAGAGCAAATAGCTTAACCTTACTACTTCTTTTGCCCCATCTGCTTTGCAGCCATCTGAAAATGGGTGGCTGGACACCAAGTTAACATCAGAGTTATATGAACATGTAGATTAATGTGTAATTATGTCTTTTCTTAACAATAGTGCACATTTTCTTGCATTTTTACTAACAGTGTTGTAGTTAAACAATCCTGTTCCACTCTTTCCTACCTTTAGCAGGGACATATGGAGGTCTGCATGCCATAAAATTAGTTCTAATTTGGAATACAGCTTGTAGGTTTCATAACTTTAAATTCATTATGAATTTCTGTATTTTAGTAAAACTACACAGAACGAAAACACAGAAAAGTAACCAAACATGTATGTGGATGTATACTGCTGGCATCCACAAAACCTGGCAGCCTTCTCCGAGGCTTGTAGAACGTAAAAAAAAAAATTAAAAACAATAAAGAACCTAATAATAGAAGTCAGCTTGACAACAACATCTTAATTCACTACAACACCAGTCACAAAGCATAAGGATGTCTGAGAGCATTTGATCTTTTGTTTACATCCCCCACGGCAATTGCATTCATACTGAGCACTGTCTCGGTTACTTAGCTGCCAGCATCAGATCCCACTGACAGACAAACTGCATTCAATGGGTCTTAAGGACACCTTTGAGCCTGCGCTGATCTAGTTCAGACCAAAAGGGCACTAGACAAACCAGTCCAGGAATCAGAACGCTGCCTTCAATTTTGTTTATTTCTGTATTTTTTTTAAAAAGGTTTACTCTGATCTGCTGCCAAGCTCAATGGTAAGAAAATGAAGAAGTTGTCTGGCACCTCCAACAGCTTCATCCTGCCTAAAATAGCTCTATGAAAACAGAGGTGCCAAATTGTTTTAGATATACCTAATATCAAAGTATATAGCTTTTAATCCAGCTATTCTTATTCAAACTGAAAGAAAAAAAGTAAAACTCATACCCAGCAATGTTGGCCATGGAACTAAGTGCATCATATCCCTGAGCAATGGTGACCCGCGGAACCTGATCCATAGCCAAGACAGTAGTCTTTTTTTCTGCAAGTTTTTTCATGAGGTCTGGATTTTGTGCTGGGTAGATAAAACTAATCAGTGTAGCCGCCGTCTTAAAAAGATCTGCTTCATGTACACCTAGATCCGAGTTATAACCAGGAGCCCTCACCTGAAGAAAGAGAAAGTTTCCAAATTAATCAGTAGAAATAAATCAGAACATATTCCACTTCCTTCCTCCCAGCTTGCAGTCTGTCCATTCCGATCCACAAAGTACACAAGGAAGGAAGTATATCAAAGACAGTTTACACAACTAAACTTAGTAAATGCACTTCATATATTAGAATTAGCACTAGGTGGATGGGTGACATGGCAGTAATAGCACACACCTACACAAAGATCTGATGGCTTCTAACCAGCAGTTACTGTTTTTTATGACAGACAGCTGCCCCAAAACCAGCCATTTTTAGGCAAAATGATTACTGAACAGGTGTGTCAATTAAGTTCTACAGGTGAAAAATAACTAATTTGCTTGTAATGCACCATTACATAGAGGGAATTTCAAGCGTAAAGTCCCGAAGATACTCATATTTATTTGTCTTCATGTCTTTTGGGTTTCTCACTTTTCTTTAAAAAAGCCTACTTAAAAGAGTGGTTCAAAAACTAACTCACAGAAATTCTATGTTAAATCCTGCCAATAACTTCACATAAAGCAGTTAAAGGAAGCCTCAACATCAAGTTTAAGGTCTTTTTCTTTCTTCCTTTGAATACCTCTCAAGCAGCTTCACTTTTAGCAGTCTTCCCAGATCAGCTACAACTCATCCAGTTATAATATTTTCGAAACACACAGTTGCTGTGGAATTGTTCGATGTCCGATCGAGGAAAAGTAAGAAACCTGTATTTTCAAAACGCCAATCAACTCTCTCTAAAGAGTAACTTTTAGTTTTATGTTACTAATCTTGGAGCAAAAGTTTCTTAGAGCAGGGACCTTATCTGATTAGAGTCTAGAACTAGCCCACCTTGCTCCAGAAAACACAACTCCTCCAAGGTAGTTAAAAACTTGACAAGAAATCATCCTCATTTTTTTCAATGCTGCCATTTACTAGTTTATTACTATAGGTGCACACCTGAGCTATCAAAAAAAAAGAGACTATTGAATCAGAACTTAGAATGGCAAATATTAATTTAAAGGAGCTTATTTACTGATTACTTATTTACTTATTTTCAGCAGACTATTAGAAAAATTTGACCTATGTGTTTCTCCAAAAAAGAATGTAATAGGAAATACATTAATAAAGCAATTACTTTGACAATCAAATCAGAAGCCAGGACTTCCTTGGTCCCCTGGATCTTTGCTCCAACTTCTCTGTAATGGTCATCAGAAAACTTGGAAGCTTCTCCAGCTCCAGATTCCACCACAACATTGAAGCCTTGTTTAACCAAGGCTTGAACTCCAGCCGGCGATAGAGCCACTCTCTTCTCATTCTCAAATATCTCCTTGGGGACACCTACAGTCAGTTGTTTATAAGGAATTCCTGTAAGAGTGGCAGATAAGACTGCATTAGTTGCACTAAAAATTAAAGAATTTATATTAATGGCACTCTTCAGTGTTATACAGCCACACACAGACATGTGACACCGCAATTCTCCCTCCTACAGGATGAGGAAGCAGAATGATATTTTCTAGCAATATAGTTTACATTTCCTTAAATTACAGCATCTTGGTAGAGATCTCTGCTCTTTCAGGTATCAGCAGGTCAGCACAATCAGCCACTCAAGCACTAACAATCATTTGATGCAGTTCATACCCCATTGGAATTTATACAGTTCTGACTGTATAAATCAAAATACCAATTACATAATATACAGTGTGCTGGTGATAACACATTCTGCCTGGGGTAAGAAGAATTCGTCTCTCACTAGTCACTTCAACTTTATTGTGATGGAATAAACAAATGAGCTTCAACAGCTGAACTGCATTTTAACTGAACATGGTTTTAATGTCTATCAAAACCAAATTACAGTTGTCTCAGATCACTATTAGTTAATGTAATTTACACACCACAAAGTACATTGAAAGGCACAAATACATTGATAAGGTACTCTAAGAGTTGCTACAGAAGTTAAATGGGAATTCAGGAGTAGCTGAAAAATAATGGATACCAATCTACTAGTTTGTCCAATTATACGTCTCTTCAAAGTTATCTCATTGTCTTAACTTGTTCAAAGCTCTACTAAATAACTGCAGAAGCCATAATTTATCAGTTTCAGATTAAAGTTTCAAATTACAAACATTTAACTTTGTTCACGTACAACTTCTGGGCTTCCTGTCCAATATCTGAGAGTTAAACTTCTCTGATCCAATCAAGTGCTTAAATACATTATTTATAAATACATAGACTCAAGCAGAATAGCCCTGTATCAAACTATCACAGTGCTTTAATTACACTAGACAGAATGCAGTCCAGCACACAGGCCTAGTTCTGCACCAGCTTTCACTGATGTCTATCCACAACTTAAACCCAGATTGATATATTTATACACCTATATCACATATATATACATGAAATATAACTTGAGCAGCCTCAGCAGTCACTCCTGTTCAAGATCAAACAACAAAAAAGACAAAGGCAAAAAAACCCCAAAGAAAAAAAAAAACAGAAAGGCAAAAAAAGGTCAGGGGAGATATGTAAGGCCTGTTTTAAAACACAAACCTGCTTTTAATTTGACCACCAATATAATGTATTGCACTACAAAACTTGTACCAGACTAGTAATGTGTCACACATTTTAGGAAGGCATCCTTTTCACTTTTTTTTTCCTTTTTGCTTTCTTAAGAGCAGAACAAAGCCAAAACCACATGATACTATAAGAGCTCTGAGGAACTTTTGATATTTTTAAATCTAAATGTACCTATGAAAGAAAACTGGGACTGTAAGGTGCTTAAAGTTCAACATCTGAAAATGTTTTAATTAACAATTCTCAAGATGCTATCTACTTACAATGTTCTGAAAATACACTACGGAGTTGCTAAGTCAGTCTTCTAACCCATTAAAAAAACCTAATGATACAACACATCCAACAAGAAGACAGAATGGAAGATCATAAGACAAAAAGTGCATTGCTTCTAATTATTTTTACTTTAAATTTTAGCTTTCTCTTTAAAATTAAACTAACAAAATGGTAACAAATAAGTTGAAGACACAAGTGTTTTGATATTTGTATGTTGTAAAGTATTGACAAACCTAGATTACAAGACAAAAACCAAATTTAGAAAAACGTGGTTTAAAGGACCATAAAGTCACAACAAGAGCAAGAATGCGCATCTAAAGCAGACCCACAAAGGCAACTAGGCTTTGCAAAAAATTGTTTCATCAGCATACACAACATGTAAACATCACTGTGCACCTCGAGGCATCCCTGTCACAGCGGTACTAACTGCTTGAAAGCTATGGTAGCTGTTGCTGTCACTCATACAAATTACTCTAGTCATTTCCCTTGTCATTTGAGGAGAACTTTCTCCTTATCTCTTCCCCTAATTACAGTACGGTCCTGCTTCTGATTTTCACTAAATCAGCTCTGTGGAAATGAGCTCTCTTGTCTTTCAGAAGCAGAAAGGAAACCTAGAAGACTGACGTTTGTTAGAATAACAGACACAATCATAGTTTCAGAAAGGAAATAGCTCTAGGATGGAAGGCAAAAAGCTCTTCGAGAAGCACTGTGAAAATAAACATTGGAGTGCTACCTTCCATTTCTCCTTTTGGAAGGAATACATTATAGCATATAGGGATCAGAAAAATGACTGCAAACCTAAAGACACAAAGACACTTGATCAAAGCTTATAATTTATTTTTATTTAATTACTTTTATTATTTAATTTTACCAAAGCAAAAATTTTCCTTTTTTTTAGCTCCTGTGGCACCAGTTCAAAGGGCAACTGATGATTCTTTTCATTCACCTGCTTTTACTTTGGGTACCACAGTAGAAGAGTAAATGGCTAGGAAGGATGGGACAGGAACATGCACTCCCTACGTGCCAAATGTATTTCCTCATTTCTTTCGTTCACATTTTTGCATCTTGCATGCAATAAAAATAGGTAAAACTCTTTCAGTTAGAAGTATTTGCACCTTACTTAGGAAGCAGAATGATCAGAGACCAATACTAAGACAATGCCCTCCTCCAACGCTTTCTGAGATAAAATACAAGATAAACATTCAACAAGTCTCATTTTCCTCTCACCTTCTTTTCTTTGTCCCACTATCAAATTTCTAACAATGAGTGAATACAGAAGCAAACAGATGTCAGTTTGCCAGACTTTAGCTGGAGCGGGTATATGACATTTCTCAAGCAGAGTACCCTGAGCCATCACCTCGTTGTACACCAAAAAGGAGCAGACGTTTACAACTACAAAGCAAAGATTTATGTTAGAACTTCAGGACACGGTATGATAGATGTGATGTTTGAAGGAACCTATGCTATGAACACAGATTTGGTTTGTTGAAGCTGGCAATTTCATCAAAGTCACCAGTTTTGAAGGGCTGAAATCTATAATTCTGAACTTAAGATCTTTAAGTTTTATTTTGAGAAAGCGTATCTGATATCCTTGCCACTGAGAGAGTGAAGCTTGCAAGTTGCCCTTTGAAGCCTCCACACCAGATAATCTCTTTAAGAACTGCCTGTAGTATGTTTTACTAACTTACTGCTTTATGACATGAACATCATCTTCCAAAAACAGACTGATAGACACACCCCTTGAGTCACAGGAAGATTTTTAATGTGTTGTTCACTGAGCAGGAGACACACCATATATTTTTTTTGATTCAAAGAATCAACACAAAGGATTTTGCCACTACCAAAAGGAGAATCATTAAATTTCACAAGCCTTCAAAACTTAGTATGGAATTTACATAAAATTGCATTTAGAAAAACTAGTAAGAAGCCATTCTTTCTCATCCTCTTAAATAATCCTGACTGCACAATGAAGACATGTGCAAAGCACAGTTTCAAACTTCAAGTAAACAAAAGAAATAGGTAGTCTACATCTCCAAGCTTCAGAAATCAAACAATTAAAAATAACTATACAAGTTATCTTTTCCATTTAACTTCCACCTACAAACTGAACATTTAAAGATCCTAAATTAAAATTATCAAGAAAACTCAGAACATTATATGTAGAGAAACAGTGAAAAATACAGGTTTTAATCTCCTTAACCTGTTTGGATAGGAAGTAGCCTATAGCAAAACAATATCAACAAATATTAGAGACTGACTTACAGAAAAGAGAAAGAAGTTTTGACTATATGCCACATATTCTGGCATGTGAAAACAGGATATGCAACCTGCCTAATTTCTAAGTTACTCTAATATCAGCTTTAAACAAACAATCTCACCTGTTCTGAAGGGGACATATTCCAAAGGACAGCAAGATGATGTTGGCAAAAAGAAAAAAAACAATAATTGCACAGAAGATTAAACAAGCACCTGGTATCTCTTCTTACACAAGCAAGGAGATTCAAAAAACTCAAGAACATTAAAGAAGGATGTCCATGGTTTATACATAATGTACAGCTTATCTAGAGAATTAATGGACAAGAAACTGTTACAGGTTTTAAGGTTCTGCAAAATTTAGAAAAAGAAACGGAAATTTTAAGAAAAAAGCATCAGAATAAAAAAGACACTAAAAATCCCAAGACAGAGAGAGGGAAAAAAATCACAGAGCTGTAGGACAAACCCATCTGGAAGTATATCGGAAACCTTAGCATCAGCCACTCTGTAAGCACCCTTCCCAGGGGCTAGGAAAGTTCTGCATCTGTTTCTGAAGCCTCTGGTGCTGGCAAATACTTGAGACAGGTTACAGGAATACTTGTCTACTCCCCTGTGAAAACTCCTATGTTTCTAAGAACAAAGAAAATAGCAGCAAAATAAATTGCAGTAAGAAAAGAAACATCCATCCTCCAAGTTCACTCTTCAACTGACTCCAAATCCCTTCCCTCCTCAAAGAGCTGTTATTCTTGTATGTAACATATCCTGGACTAAATGAAAGCTAATCTGAGAAAATGGAACTACAGGTTTAAGAAGAATTACTGTGACGCTAGTTCCTTCAGAAAACCTACTCTTTTTAGTATTACAGTGACTTTACCAAGTGTCATTATAATCAAAGATAATTTCTAAAAGTAGGAATGAAATGTAGTTATTTTATCTGTGGTTAAGTTTTGCTTCAAGAGCACTTAAAAAGTATACATAGGCAATAGTACTGCTACTAATTTGTCATTCAATGGCTGTTTTATTCTTGATTCGTCCTCTACTGAATGACAAATCTTATGTTACCAAAGTGAACTATAAGGACAGCTTAATTATCAACCAAAAGGGTTATCAAACTTATAATTCTCAGCACAAAATAACTACACTGCATGAACACTACTCGCCCTTAGATAAGGGCTTCCACATGAAAGATGTGAAGGGAGAGCACTGAATGCTTAAACACAACACTAATCAGAATTCTCTGTCCTTGGGGAAAATTTTCTGAAAAGTGACTCATAAAAACAAGAAAACACACACAGATACTGATTTCAGTAAAACTGAACAGATCTTTGAGTTTCATCATCAAATTTGTGGTCAAAGTCAAAACCAAAAATTGACTTCAAACTCAAACAACAAGGGCACTTACCTGGGACATTCGAGAAAGAACTTCGACCTAGTTTCCTATGTCTCAGGTTAACACTCCCAACCAAGGGACAGTTTGCCATATCAAGACAGACAGATGTCTCTTCCATTCAGATACTTAATATGGAAGAAAAAATTTGGAGCATCACAAATTCATGAGATTGCAAAACTATCACCTGCTCACTTCTTACAGACCCCAGATTCCTGGGCTGTCAGTCAGAGCAAAGAAATTCAGGTTTCACCTTGCAACTGCGGGGGAAACCCATGCAATACAGGTTATCAAGAGCTCTTAGCGTAAAGAAAAATCTTCCTCTCATCACATTTCTTCAGAAGCTCTAAAACATTGGGTCACCAATTTGAAAGGACCCAAAATGCACCAGTCACTGTTAGTGCTGCCAGAAATTCCACACAACAAAGGCTCCTCAGAATCATCCAGTCTAATCTTATGTCCTGTGTTTTCACAACCAGACACTTCTGGTCACAAACAGCACTAACTTTCTAATTCTCAAAAATACCTAATGCAGTTACCCACCATGTACGTTTAAAAGAGCTGAACACCACGTGGACAATCAGCCTAACTCTCCACATTAACTGTTGCGGACTGAGAAGACCCTAGATCTGCACTGAAACAGGCTCTCCAATTGCCTTCAGGAAGACATGACCCATGTGTTTCATGTATTCTCTTATTTTCTAGCCATCAGGTTATGTACAGCATAGGATAGAGCAAAAAATGTCAGTTCTGATTTTCATACACCAGGCTCACATTAAAAACTGGAACCAAGGATGCCCCCACTCCCCACCTCCTTTTTTTTTCCTGAAAATACCTGAACCTGTCCATTACCTGTACTAAAATGTAATTAGTGCAAATATACCAACATACCCTACACATGAAGATGCAGATCTAAAGTTCTCCAAGACAGTACAACAGAAGAGTTTCCTGACTAGAGTCAAGAGATTTTTCAGATGGAATAATCACATCTACATATAGTCATGCTTGCACACTCTCTTTGCTAGGGCTGTTATTTCCCCTGCACACACACAAAGTGACGCACTACTAAAACTCATAGGGAACTGAGGCTTTTAACTAAGTAAAGTATTTGTTTAAATACTTTTCTCAAGCAAGTAAGTGTCAGCAGGAGCTCTCACCCTCTACGCTTAAAAACTATTTGGATCCAAAGTATTCATAATAAACACAAACACCTTCTGCATAAGCCCTTTAAAACCAGTGCAAAATTCTACCGCAACTAACTCAAGTACACTGCTGACATGATTTAACAGCATCCTTTCTATCTTAAGTCTTTTTTATACTAATGCATATCTAACAGAAAAATTCAAGATATCTTCATGTTTTAAAATAAAAGCTTATTTGCAACAGTGTAATCAACTTACCTGGCTTCGGAGCTGCCTGAGATGTGAGCATCCGGTGGGTTCCAAACATTCGCAAATACGGCATCTTTGCAGAATGCACCTTAGATGGTAACACATTGCCAAAAACAGGAGTTGAGCACCCGCTAACAGCAATACGCAGAAGGCTTGCCATTTCACCCGGACCTCACAAGCAGACTCCTTGCCACCTATGGAATCCCTGCTGCACATGTAAAAACAAAGAATTATTAATGGTACTTTGACAGGAGGTATGTAAACTCAGCAGCTCAAGTCCAGTTGACTGCCAGTAAGCCATTAAATGATAACTTCTCCTCACTTTTTCTTTCGAGGTAGAAAACAAAACCCATTTTTTTCAAACTGAGTAAGACAACTATAAAACTAAAGTAACAAGCCCACGGGGGAGACTGACGTTACAAGCTGACCTAGAGATCTTATTTCTGTTGACTACAGACCATATTCTTTTTAAGACATTGCTCTAAACGAGCAACTCTGACACGTGAGAACCTCCTGGGCCCCAAGGAACCAAACAATACAAACCACAGCCAGAGGTCCCCAGGAAGTCACCTTGAGCGGGACGGTAGCTCACAGGCGCCCAGGTCACATACCAGAGCAGGCACTCGGAGTGGGACAGACAGGGCTGTGGGGAGCGGGCAGGGGACCCAGTCCTCCCCCACTAGCAGGTAGCTGCCAGCCGAGGGAAAGGCTCTTCGCCCGAAACCCCGCAGCCGCCGCGCACCAACGGGACGTCCTGTCCTGTCCTGTCCCGTCCCGTCGCTGCTGGCGGCCGCAGCCCACCGCCCCCCGCCGGCCCGGCCCACAAGGCAGCGGTCCCGCTCCGCTCGC
>WKFP01013884.1:2190-12214 GCA_011057875.1 Pterocles orientalis
TTGAGGACAGCACCAGTAACCAGCATCCCGGTGATGGCTGAAGGCCACCTTCTGCACCATCCCACACAGCCACCAGCCATCACCAGAGGGGAAACTAAAGACCCCCTGTTCAGAAAGGTGACGCACACACAGCCACCTTCTGTGTCCCCGACACTGATGCTGGTGGCGTTCAGCAGCACGGCGCTGGACACTCTGCAGAGCAGACAGGCTGGCGTGGGAAAGCCGCATGGAAACCACACAGCGACCCTTCTGCTACAGGGCAGGACTTGGGGAAGAAAGCCCTGGTAAAACTGGCTTTGTTCTGTGTGGCCACGGGACTTGCACCTGAAGATTCAGCGGCAGGACCGGAGCTTTAGGGATTTCTGTCCAGGAGGATGACCCATAACTGGAGATGTTTTGCTCCACCCTAAACTCCTCATTGACAAAGCTATTAAGCAGCCTACATCCACCTTCCCCCCTCCCCACACCCTGCAAAGCAGCAAATCAGCTCCATGAGGCTAAACTCATGAGATACCAGGTACCTAGATAACGGAGTCTGTAAACACCCCGGACAGACAGGCATCTCCTTCCCCATCTAAAGACCAGGGGAACATGAAAGCTGTCTGCCTTGAAAAATGAAGCAACATACTAAATTCCATTCAATAATTAAATCATTGCCTTGAACGGAGCAGTTGTGCTTGTTCTTACGATGCGTCTGTGCTAAAATACGTCAGAATAACTCCTTTCTATTCCACCCAAGGACATCGGAGACAGAACGAGTCAGGCAGAGCAGGAGTCGGAGAGCCTCTGCCCCCCAGCCCACAGCCCCAACGGACCGGCCAGAACAAGCTCAAGGTGATGCTGAGGCTGGGAGAGCAGAAGCGGTGTGTCACAGCATCGGTCACCGCTCACCCCCTGGGCTTCCCCGCGACTCACGCTTTGGGGACCTGCACTAGGCGGGTCGGATTCTGATCCACCCAAGGCGCCAGGCAGGGAACCGTTCAGCACATCAGCTCCGACATCTCTCATGCAACAGGGACCCATTAGCTCCGATTAAAGCCACAATATCCCAAATCCTGGGAGGTTCTGTGGTGTTGAAGCTGTAATGAATTTTTCAGGGTTTTTCTCCTCCTTTTCCCTACCTCAATCACTCTCAACTACAGGGCATGAATAATACAATAATGTGTTGCCTGGTGATTGCTGTTGTGTTTTCCTTTACAAATGCCGTCAGGGAAAGAAGCAAAACTCGAAACCGCCTGGAGGGATGGGTTGTTTAGAGAAGACTACCCAGGGGCTGGGGTGGTGCAGATGCAGGATGCTCCAGAGGCTGACGGCAGCCTGTCCCGGGGAATCCCAGAGCCCTGTCCCACGGCACAGCCCTGTCCCACGGCACAGCCCTGTCCCACGGCACAGCCCTCTTTACAACCCTCGCGCACATCTCCGCGCACTGCGGCACCGGAGGGAGCAGAGGCTTGGCTGAACCTGGTGCGTGTAACTAATCCTGCTGCGCAAGGTGCTTCACCATCTTTTACAGCAAAAACAAACAGGGCTGTAAAAAAGGAAGAGGCTCTCAATAAACAACCTGCCATTTGGAGCTGAGAAGGGTTGATTTTTTTTTTTTTTTCCTGCTCTAAGTGAAACAAGCCCATTCCCCAGAACGCTTCCAGTTGGCGATATGGAGTGGAGCCAAGGTGATCTTGCAGGAGAGGTTTGCTCCCATCAGAAAGAAAAGCTCCTCCAGCTTGTACCTCTCTGCAGCTGGGCGCCTTTACAGGAATGCAAAAGCAGCTCCCACCCCCCCGAAAGCCTCTTCTCGTCCTCTCCCGTGGATGCACCCAGGACAGCAAGAGAGCGTGGAAGCGTTCAAAGGCACACTCCATTCAGTACCCGGGGCAGCAGGGCTTCTGGGGGGTTTTCACCGCTCTCAAATTCTCTGCTTGGGCCAATTACACGCTGGTCTGAAAGCAGCAGCTCCAGGCCAGCTACTCCAGACTCGCAGCGAAGGCAACAAGCAAGAAATTGGAGTTAGGTTCTATTCCTTGTGCTTTCTGAAAGGAGTCATGCTGTGACCTGTCTCGAATGAGAGGGTCTCGGTTCCTGACCTGGGCTGTATCCTGACACTTGCCTGATTGCCTGCTGAGATTGCCAACTGCACGTGGGGAGGCTGTCTCCCCCTTGGCACAACGCAATCTCAGCCGCAGCCTTGAGACAGGGCAGCAGCACAGACAAACAGCAGAACTAAATACTCTCGGAAGGTATTCACCCCTCCAGCCCGACGATGCTGCTCTGTGCGAGTGTTCGATACCGGGACACTGCTGCTGTGCTTCGGTGAGGGGGGGGGAAAGCAGGACAAGCTGCAATATTCCACGTCCAGCCTGACCCTGAACAGAGGAGCCGTTAAGAACTGGAATACTTCAGCAAGAAACAAAACCTCAAGGAAGAAATGTTCCAAGTGTATTTAACGATGTACCAGCCTGCGGTGCAGGTAAAGAGCAAGGCAATTAATAAGGTATATTTAGCATGCTAAGCTGAGGTGTGCAGCTCCCACAGCAGCTGAGATACAGCGATTTAAATAACATTTATCTTAAAGATCAGCCTGGCTGCGACTACAGCTGGTGAGCACTGTCTGCTGCTCTGCAAATCTGCTGCTTTTCTCACCGGGGGGCAGGTGCTCCTGCTGCATCCGTCCTGCCCAGAGCCCCAGCTTGGGGCTGGATGGTGGGTGCAGCACAGGGAGGAGGGTCCGGATGCTGCTGGGCCAGCCCAGGTGCCTTGGGAGAAACTGCCGAGACCTCGTGGGCCGTTCCCTGGTTTGTGCAGCCTGAAAACACCAAGGGAGCAGATGGGGGTTTTCCCTCGCTGCTCAGTCCCCATCCAGATTCAAAACCAAGCCAAGGAGACTCCTTTTCCAACAACAACAACAAGATGTAGAACTGAGGTTCTCTAAGCCATAGGATGCTGGGGATGCAGAAGTTCTCATAAAGTAACTTGTTAAACCCTGCAGAACAGAACGCCTGCCAGGAACACAGACCTGCAAAGCTGTTCCATCATTAAATGTTGAGAAGATGCTCTAATTACAGAGGCTTAAAGCACCAGCTCCTTGTGCCAGTTCCTCTGCTATCCCTGACTCCCATACCCCCGGCGAGCATCCGAGGTGGGGTCAGGAGTAACACTGAACTGGGAGAGGACACTTCTCTCTGGAAAGTCCCACTTCTCATCTATGAAGCAATGACACCAGTTGGCCCAGAACACACCCTGACCGCTGCTCCCAGTCAGTACGGGACACACCAGACCCGTAACTCTTCCAGCACACACAGCAGGGAGGGGGCTCAGAAGCATTCGCCTCTCCAGCAGCTTGAACCAAAACTCATCAAATGCTGTTTATAAAGAAAGTTATTTTTAAACTTTAATTAATTATAATTCATTTTTATGAGAAGCACTAAAAAAAAAAAATCCGTAGTTGGGACTAGAGCTGTCTTTGAATAGATTAAATGTTTTTACTGCCTTTGAACTCACTCGCTGCCTATTCCCAGCCTGTGGCCACCCAGTTTGCCACAAGGTGCCTGGCATTCAAGTCTCAAGGATAAAAGCAGCTGGTTAAAAATGAAATTAATATCCTGCATAGAAGGCTGCATTGCAAACTGAATCAAAGGAGAAAATAAAGACCTGAGCTAAGCACAATCTGTATGCAGATGATTAGTTAAACTTCCAAGACTTGACATTAAGGTTTTGGAAGCAAAACATTTGGGAATCATGCAGAGAGCCGGACTCTGCAACCAGACAAAGGTCTGGAAAAGATGCCCTGCGTAGGGTTGTTTTATTGTAATTTTAAAAGCATCAGTTTACTGCAGGACCTTAGGTGGAACTAAGGGTGACCTGTCCTTCGAGTTGGCCCCAAAAACAGAGGAGGGGGACCCACTCCTGGATGGAGAAGGTGCAAACCCCCCAAACACACTTTTCTCTCTGTGGCACTGACACAGCCCAGCGCCTGCAGCAGGCGGGGATGGGGTTCGAGGAGCCCAGCACCCAGCACCACACCAACACACCATCCTCAGCACCCCGAAGGAATCCAGGGTCCCAGCGCCCCGGCTCTGCCACGTGCGAGGGGATGTCTTTCTAGGAAACCTCTGGAAACACGCTTTTGTTGCTGTCAGGCTCCAGGGGCAGCTGATAACAGCGTGCAGACCCAGCCAAGTCCCCGCACGGCTTTTATAGCAAGCCAACACTCACAAATACTTCCCCTGCCCCTGGAAATATTTTCCCCAGCTCTCCCCTGCACTAATAAACAGCTGGGTTTTTTCTCATGATAACATCAGTCCTGCAGCACCGGCTATGGCAGCTCGCCGCTGACCTGAGCCCTCTGTTCCCCGAGATCTAACAGAGGTCCTTAGAAATAGCGACAAAACATCTGTTTCCTTTAGAGCAGCTGCCACCTGGAGAACACAGCCAAAGCTCTCCTGACCCCGGCGCTGCCTGTCTGGGGCAGCCGCAGCGTTCCTAACAGCAGCCATAAGGACACTTGGCACTTGCACAGCTTTTAAAGCTCTTTACAAAACCCCACTGCAGCCCCAGCGTGCACAGATGCTCCTTTTGGAGGATGGCACGCCACGGCATGGGGATTATCATCCCATGGTCTGCAGGCAAGAGGGGAGAAGGTTTGGAAAAACCCTGCAAGCGCTCCAGCCCCTGCACCGCAGCTTTCCTCCAGACCTGGGGAGGAGGACAGCCCTGCTGCTGGGACCATGGGCTGGCTGATGGAGGGCATCCTTCCCGAGTGGTGCTGTCCATGCAGCAACTCACGAGATGGCTTAATCTAGCTGTACCCCTGAATTCTGCTGCGCCCCTGAACTCTGCTGCGCCCCTGAATTCTGCTGCGCCTTACACCCTCAGGGCCGGGACAGCGCAGCCCAGCAGGATGTGACCCTCTCCCATTGCTGCCCATGAGCATCCAGCTGCGGATTCTGTCACCCTGGGCCAGGCTGTCATCAAGCAGAGGCAGACAGACGGTGACTCAGGGCTGAATCACGCCTGGGAGGTCTTTATTCACTGACTCAGCCCAGCTCACTCCCGAGGTGTGCAGGATCTCCGCTAAGTGCTGACGAAGAGCCGGGATGAGCCCCAGCGCCACGCGTGCCTCCCAGCCCCAGCTGGCTGCCGCAGGGCGTTTATTGCTGCCCTTCCGTCTGAGCTCATCTAATCTCTGGGGGATAACTGATCAGCAGCAACGAGAATAGAAACCATTCGGATTATAGGAATTAAAGCTTTAGAAAGGGGTAAGATAAGAAAAAAGAAAAAAAAATAGAAAATATATCAACCGTTCTGAAGCAAACAAAAGCCACTATAGATTAAACAAACAATGCATCCCTAAACTTTTCTTTACAGTGTTCTGACAGGCAGACAGCAGACTCAGATAATTAATTGTGTCCGGGTAGAGCTGAATGAGCCACCACATGTGAGCGTTGACAAAACAATTTTTTTTGAAGGGGGCAAGTTGCAAACCGTGCAAATCGTCAGCTCTGTCTAACCCTGAACACTGACACGTTTCACTGCCTCCTGCTCCTGCGATAAAGCAGCCAAATCTGCCCGGGACAGGATTGCACAGATCTGATGGTAGCTTGGGTCTGGAGCCACTGAAAAACCCTCTTTGTGGAATTTAGGGTTTGACGTTCCTCGCGCTGGCTTTCTGAACTTGCACAAGCATTGATATCACTCATTTTATTTTCCATATCGATATCCATTACCAATCGCACTTGAAACGGCTGAAAACTAAGATGCCCCAAAGCCAACGAAGCCTCTTGGAGACAGTCCAGCCTGGCAGAGCAGAGTTAAAATAGAAATGCCGAGCATAAAATCCACAACAGCCCTGTTAAAGCCGCTCCCAGTTCACACCACAGCCGAGGAGACTCGCTTCAGGTCCTGAATTTACCCCAAATGAACAGAAAAAAAGGTTGAAGCCTTTGCACACTCTCCACACCGTGCACACAGCTCTCCTCTCCTTCACCCTTTCGTTTCGAAGGGAAGAGAACAGCCCGCGATGCCAGAGCCCACCCGCCCCTCGCTGCCACGAACCAGCCTGAGCACCCGGCGGGACCACGCCAGCGCCTTCAGCTGCCATCCGAGGGGCGGCGGCAGGGGAAACGCCAGAGCTGTAAATATTCACCTTGCCTGCAGAGCCTCCTTTGCTAAAGGTCACTTGAGACGGGACAAACAGGCTGCCACTGCCACCAAGCCCGTCTGCACGACACGGGTTTAACGGACCCAGACGCTGCAGGCGATGCGCCGGTGCGGCCAGTCTCTCCATCACGAATTCCTCTCTAGCTCCCAGCCTCTTCCCCCAGGAATCCCCCCAAGACCTTTCATTTACAAGTGCCATCATCTGCTCCCCTTGGCTACCTCTTCAGGCTCATTCCCCGTCGGTGCTCTGTTTTCACGGCACTTGCTCCGTTTGTTTGTCTCGCTTTCCAACGAGGAGCTGCAGCCCCAGGTTCTGCTCTGTTCCTCCCTCCCGCCCGGGTATTTACATGGATTGCTTTTGACTTTTCTGCCTTTTCCCTAATTCACAAAGACACAGAAACCGCTGCTGGAGGCTGGCACGCTCCCATCCATCCCGAGCATCGCTGGAGTTTATGGTCTCGCTGTACAAAAGGAAATTAAGTAATAATAAAAACTACACACCAAAAATACCCAGCTGTAACAAAAATCGATCCTGCCCTAGGGGATGTTTTAGTGCCTAATGATGACTTCACAGCATTGGCTCCAAAGCCCAGCACATAAACCAGTGGAGACTCTTACAGGCACCAGGTCCATGAATCCTGGTCCCACCACCGACTTCCAACCCAGTCTCCACACCATGACGCCATGCCCAGCACCCCTTCCTTCTGCCCAAAGGTGTTTCCCATCCCACAGGAACTTCCAACATCAGGAAAATAACATGTTTTGCCTTTTTTTTTTTTTTTGGACAGGGGGAGGATGCCAAAAGACAGAGTCATGAATCCAGAGCAACGGGAAACATTTAAACATGATTTAGGAAGAGAAACAGATGGTCTCCAGGTCATGGAGGACGACTCGGGACTAAGGCTGAGTTTTCACATTGTTAGCCTTCCCATCCAGCTCTTTTTTGGCACAGTCCCCTTTTCCTCCCTCACATCTCTAATGACAACACACACACAGGACTCCTGTAAAACATGAACTTTGCCTCTCCAGCCTTCCTCCCCAACACCCGAGCAGCGCACCGGACCCGCAGCTCTCCCCCGTGTCCCCGCGGGGGCCGGGGCTCTCGTTCGGCTCCGATACCCCAACGCGCCTCCTGCAGCTCCACACCCAACGCGGCATGTGTCTCCAGGAGATTATTTGAAGTGGTTATTTTTATGCCTAGAACCTTCAAAGGCAGAGCTATTAAGTGTATTTAAAAGGAAGAACGGGTCCAGATAAAGCTGGGATGTAATTAGTTACAAGCTCCTGTACTTTGATGCCAGAGCAGCATCCCGCGCTGGACCGCTCAGCAGCGGCTCTGCGCTAATTGCTGATAGCGGGCACAGCCGGGGGAAGCCTGACACTGCTCCGATAAAGCCTTCTGTAACTCCACTCCCAGCCAAAGCCTGGACTTTGGCACGCAGCTCTTTACAATTCACTGTGTATTTGAAAACACAAAGAGGAAAAACCCCCAAATTTTTGAAGGAGGTGGAAGGAGGCCAGCCTACACCCTGGGATCCTGGCTGGGAGCAGCAGCATGGCAGGGAAAATAAATTTGTTTTGAATAAATTCAAATAAAACCTGCTCTCTTTCTTGCTCTAGCTTCTTTCTGGCTCAAAGCACTCCCCCAGCGAGGCAGGGCGAGGGCTGGAGAGACTCGCTGCTAATCCCTGCGGCTCCATCAGCTCCGACCAAGCCTCGGAGGGGTCAGGAGGTGACTTGCAGAGATCAGGGCTCTGGCCCCAAATGAGACCATGTTCCTTGGCCCCAGAGAAGACACAGAATGGATTGCAGACAAGGGGGACAGAGAACAGGGCTGGATCTGTGGAGCAGAGACGGGCTGCAGGCAGGAGGCAGCAGCACGTGGAGCACAAGAGGTTTTTGGGGTGGGGGGATGCAAAAGCAGGTAATTGGGGTCAGCTGAAAAAGGGGTTTGGTAAAGAGCACAGAAGTGCTGGAAAGCTCAGGGACACGGAGATGTCTGGAGAGGGAGGCAGCACGAGCCGAGAGCCACAAAAGCAAAGGTGGTAACGATGCTGAGGTGTCTCAGCACTGCTCCCCGACCTCTCGGAACCACTGCAAAGGAGCGCGGCAAGAGCAAAGCAAGCGTGACCGTCACCGTGTCAGCTGCCAGCCTGCACTGACAGACGGGCAGCGGGCAGCCAGGGAGCCCTCGCCATCCTCTGCCCCTTCCCAACACAGAGCCACCGCCGCCACCCTCCCTGCCACAGGCTCAATCCGGCACCGGTCCTGCCCCCCCAACCTGCGGGTGAGGCACGAGCCAGAGCCTCCAGAGATGAGAGATGAGCTGGAGAGGGAAGAGGACAACCTCCCAAAGCGCCGTCACCTACAGAAAGACCCTGCAAACATCATGCAACCCCGTGAAACAGATCCACCACTCGCCTTAAAAAAACGCAGATGGGTATGAAATGGGAGGACAACTATGCCAGGCAGACACAAGAAATAAAAAACCTTTGAACTCCGCTAAAGCAAAAAAATCTAACCACCACTGTCAGGATTGATGGGACTGCAGCGAGTTCCCGGGCAGAGCAAACGGCATCCCAGGCTCAGCTCTCTGCTCTCCAGGCTAATGACCGCGGGGTGAGAAAATGAAATTATATTTCTGTCCTGATACTGGAGTGATTTCTTCCATCTATCAAAGCGATGGCCTCTCATTACATTTTTGATAGTTTCGAGTTTGTTTGGTCCCCCTGGGAGGACCTGAGGGTCTAAGGCATATTTTTATCACTCACTTTTGTCTCCAGAGTGCCCCTTCTTCCTGCCTTCTCTCTCTACAAGTCGATTTCTCTTAAATCCAGCCTCCAACACCAGCAGGCAGCACCTGGACGTGCAAAAGCCTTTCCTCCAGGAGACAACACCAAAACCAGGAGCTGAAAGAACACACGGTTGTGTGTTGCTCACTCCATCATTCGCACATTTCTAGGAAGGTACGTTGGCCATAGGATCTTCCTGAGTTCCTTCAATCCAATGACCTTCTTCCAGACCCTGTTCCTAAAGGATTTGTATCGTTGTTAATTAACTCACGGACCTCGAGCTGTGACAATCGATCTCTGGACACCGGGAGCCCGTCAGCCACAGATGGGATACACCGGTGACAGGGCACTGGAAGAACCCATCCCAGCTGTACAGGGTAGGAGAGGGAAAATGGAAACTATTTCCATATTTATTGACAAATTTAATTTACAATCCAAGTTTCCACTTTGGAGAGAACCTATATTTTCTCTCTAAAGGTATCAGTCGTTAGCAGCCAGCCCAGCAGCAAGGGCTCCCGTGCCTGCAGACACTGGGGACAGCAAATGTGTATTAAAATTCACCCTTTAGGAGTGAGCTGTAAATTAACTGTTACTGAGCAGAGAAGGGGTAAAAGCAAATTTTGTGTGCACGCGTATGGCTTTTCTACCAAAGTCTGGTGAACCGCCTGGCCAGCTGAGCCCCGCATCCTCGCTTGGAGCCTGAGAAGCATTTGACTCGCTCTCCTCCTGTTGATGCAGGTGAGAAAAAAAACAGAGGAGAATGCTCTAGCAGGTTTCATGTGACAATAGTAAAACACTTGACAAATAAAAAATAATTCCAAGACAAAAGCCCCTTGTGAAAGGAGAATTATCACTTCCATCTCACAACTGCCCAAAGGTTGGAGCCCACAGTTATCAGTGCGACGGGGGGTCCTGCAGGAACAGAACACGCGGAGAAAACACCAGCCTGTGAAAACACAGTCCCCCAGCCAGGTTAAACCATGCCCTGCTTCTGCAGGACTCTGCCACGCCATCACGTTACATCCTCATGACGCACCTGGAAGCACAAAGCAGCACTGCCCTGCCCTGCCCAGCCCAGC
>WKFP01013884.1:31415-49800 GCA_011057875.1 Pterocles orientalis
AAAGGCAAATTAGCAATCACAGCACTGCAAAAATAGCAGGCCAGACTTCATTCAGTGCAAGGCATGATTCTACTGATGTCAAAATATGCTGTACCGATCTGTGCCAGCTGAGATCTAGCTCCCTGTGTTTTGCATTTTTTATGCATTTCATTTTGCCTTTCTGTCCCTCGCTTTCCTGCCAGCACCTGGCTGCCAGCAGTGGGGACGGGACAGTGGGACAACTACACAACCCCTGTCACACCTGCATGCACCCGCCTCGGAATTTCTCCTCTTTGACTCAAACGGCATTTCTGCAGGAAACCAGTCTCCTTTCTGCCAAACAAGTTGAAATTTTATCCTTCTGGCCACAGAAGAGGCTGGACGTGACTCCAAGCTCTCTGCTGTGCTCAACCGGATTGTGTCCATAGCTGTAGATGCTTTGCTCACCAACAGCTGCTCTCAGGAGGCAATGCTTCAGAGATTTCCCCGCATTCCACCTGCACACAAACAGCTTTTTGCTTGTCTGGGTCACCTGCAAGCCCTGGCAGCCCAGGACAACCCCAGGCTGACGGAACACACCAGCACGGCTCTGCACCCCAGTACCACCTGCGCACCAGTACGGCTCTGCACCCCAGTACCACCTGCGCACCAGTACAGCTCTGCACCCCAGTACGGCTCTGCAGTACCACCTGCACACCAGTACAACTCTGCACCCCAGTACCACCTGTGCACCAGTACAGCTCTGCACCCCAGTACGACTCTGCACCCCAGTACCACCTGTGCACCAGTACGGCTCTGCGCACCAGTACCACCTGCACCCCAGTACAGTCTTTACCCTTCCTGCCCCGCACTGCTGCCTCTTTTCTGCAGAAAGAAGGAAGCAGATGTTCGCTCTTCTGTATTCAGACCCCAAACCTGGGACAGCCCCGTGTCAAGGGGCCGCACGGTTCCTCTTGTCTCCTGCCCCAGAGTGTTTCCTGTTATGTTCAATTAATGGCTTTGCTCTTCCTCCTTTCTGCTGCATAACGACCCACCCACGCCCCGGGCAAGGTTTAATTTATTGAATGGATGCTTCCAGACCTGCAGTGCAAGGACTTGGGTCAAGTTACTCAATGCTGTAACCGATACGCGGTTTTGCTCATGGCTGGGTGGATGACAGATGAGCACCCAAGAAGAAAAGAGTTCCCCAAATACTCGCTCAGCTCCGAGGAACACCATCGCTCCAAGTTAAAAGTGCCAGCCTGGGCTATGGCTGGATGACTGTTTTTCTCGTGCAGGGATGCAAACCCCCTCTGACCCCCACAGCTGTGCTGGGCTGCAGAGAGGAGAACCTCCGCATCCTCCGTACCCGTCTCCATCCTCGCAGCGACCGCTGCAACCAGCTGCGCGGACATTTGTTCATCCCCACAAACAACAAGCAGCCGAGCGGCGGGGAAGCAGCAGACAGGCTGGCTTGGCTGCAGAGTCTGCTGGGCGGCAGGGTTTTATTTTGTGCCTGGAAACCCGCAGTCCTGGACATGCCCGAGCACACAAGCGCAGCCACAGCTGCAGGCAGCACAGTTGGGTGGGAAGATTTAACATGTACAAATAAGGAGCTTTTTTTTTTTTCTTTCCCTGAGCAGCTTTGAGAGAAGGTTTATGGCAACATCTCAATGCAATAATTGTAATGAAAGAGGCAAAAGGATCAGGATAAGCTTGAATCCCTTAATACAGGGACTGTGCTGCTTCCAGGGGGCTTCTGTCCCCATCGTTCTCTCGTTTTGACCCTGTCATGGACACGTTAGGTGACAGCTTCAAAAAAAAGTCAGGCACAAGAGTGCCCCGATATACAGTGATTTCCTGATGAAAACACTGTGCCCCCGGATCACGGATTAATCAGAGCCAAAGGACAAGAGGGTTCACGTCAGTGTGACACCAGGGTCACGCTCCTGTTTCGGAGGAGGAAGGACAGCTGCTGGCATGAAAAAATGTAAAATTACTTACAGGGAAAAAATGTATTTACCTTTCCTTCTCCAAGAAGTATGTCTAATGTAATCTATGTCGGGGACTCAAAAATTACACCAGCAATAACGAGGTAATTGCATTCACACTAATGTCTTCAGCTGGTCTGGCAACACGCTGGCACACGACCAGCGAGTTCCAGCAGCAAGGTGATTAGGGACAGGTAACAGCTAAAAATATAGAGCGAGATTAATTAATAATTGATGGTGTAGGTAGAACACTGCAGAAAGGATAATTAATGCTGAACAAACTTGACATAACTCTGTCTTGTTAACGGCTAATAAAGCGTTTCAGGGCTCTCCAGGATCTGTGTTTTAAAAACTCATGGGATCAGACCATCCGCTCATGTAAATCAGCACAGCTCCCCCGACTTCGGCAGAGATGCCGGTTTGTCACCGCGGGCTGTAGTATCTCCCGAGCACCTTGCACAGGTGAGCCTGGAGGTGTTTGCACAGATACCTGCACACACCCTGCTGCAGCCAGGAGGACTCCCAGCAAACCCCACGGAGCAGCAGGGAAAGCTTTTTCAAGCAACCTTTGGAGTGACTTCCTAGGAACAGCGCAGCCTATGAACCACCAGGCTCTATTTTAATCACCATAAACTAATGGACGTTCGAAGGTGTTTGCTTTCATCACGGGGCGCTGCCAAGCGCCTTCAAAGCTCCCGAGGCAATGGGTGATGAAGCTAACCGCAGGAGGGCAATGCCTGCCTCTTATTCTTGCTGAGCAGCGAAATGCGTCTCCTTTCTGGAGACATCTCACCCCACCAAACTCTCCTCTGCGCGGCGTAATGAGGGCATCACTCTTTGCAGGGAGTTTTTGAAGGAGCTGATTATGCTGTGCTGCGGGAAGCTGCTGCACATTCCTCACGTTCCGGGTGATCCAAGAGAGTTTAACTAGGAATAATGGGACAAAGCTGTGCGCAGAATATATTAAGCTGAGCATCAGGCAAAACCTCCTAGCAGGGATGCATACGCACCAGGCGGTGCCTGACGAGAACAGGACAGGGATCTTTTTCAACTGGACAGGACTCAGCAGCACTAAGTGAACAATCCCCGACGTGTGTAACGGCTTCTGTTCATCTCTTATGGGACCTAATACTGGGACATGTCTTTCACTGAAGAGAGAAAACACAAAAATAAGGAGATGGTTCCTGTTTGTACAACAGAAAATGTGCACGTGCTGCACCCCATCACTGGAGCAAGAGGCAAACGAGTCGTGACATGACAGCCTGGAACGAAGAGCTTTAACCAGGCTTGGAAACAGAAGGTGACAAACACACCATGTGTTCACGGAGCTAGGGCAGAGGACCAAGAACGAGCCTTTGCCTCATCTCGCTCCAGCAGCCCCAGAGGCAGGGAAGGAGCAGGCAGATGGAGGAACTCACCCGAACTCTGCAGCTCCCGCTCCAGAGGGAGGACCCCCAGTGCCAGGTCAAGGGAGGACTCCTTCCCACAGTATCAGGAGGTCTGGTTACCCTGGGCTTGGAAAAGGTACTAGGAGCCCTTCAGTTACATTACAACACAGCAAGACACTCTTCCACGTTATTACAAGACCAGACAGGAGTGTGTCCGGGTTTATGGCGCATCCCTCTCCCAATGCAGACATGCAGAACAAGGCCAGTGAGGAAGGAACATCTAACGGTTCCCATCTTTTCCATATTCTCCAGATTATGTGTGGAAAACCACCCCCTTTTTTCTGAGCTTCATTTTTTTTTTCTTCAGGTCACATCACTTTTTTAATTCCTGGCTAAACATGAAAAGTGTCAGGAATGCATCAGTGTTTAACTGCTGATAAACAGAAAGCAGAAGAATTTATTCTAGCATAATATGCTCTTTTTAATTCCTTCCACTAATACTCTCGACAGTCTCTTTTACAACCTGTTAACACTTAACAGAGCAAACTGCTGCCTCAGCTGACCTGTGCCTGGTTTTTTGCGGTTATTCTGAGCCGTACTGGAATGCAAATGGTTTTCTACGTCAGCCCTTCAAGTCTCAGAATAACACAGATCTCCAGGGGAGCCTAGCAGACGCACTCAGATGGATTTTAGGATGAGATTCCAGCAGGGCTGGGTCTAATCAGCAAATCAGGACTTTGCCTCCTAAGGCTTTTTGTCTGTTTAACATGAAAGACAGCACAGCCCATTTGAATAACTCGGGTATAGCCACGGATAAACCTGGCCAGCACAGCCTCAGAGCCACAAACCCGCATCAGGAATCCCGGCGAGCTGCCGGCACGTGCTGCACCAAAGCCCGGGGATCCCTGCTCGCAGGCTGAGGATGCGGCAGGAGGAGAGGCAGAGATGACCTGCCCTCCTCCATCCCTGGGAGGCCCAAGGGGAAATGGGGAGCCTTGGGTTCAGCGCCACGTACAGCTGAACACAGAGCTGTGCCCCAAAGACACGCCAGCGTCCGGGGTCCCCCTCCTCTGAGCTGCCCAGCCGCGAGGCTGATGTATTCCCCCAGGATTTTAATACCCCATCTCTTTGTCATACCTGATGGTTCACCAGTGGATGAGACACATAACAGAGCAGGACCACAGGAGCTTGGCTTCCTTTTGAGGCCAAGCTGAAGAAATTAAGGGCTGAAAGGAGCCAGTCACTTTCCCAAATCGGGTCCTACAAGATTCCCTACCAAATAACCCCAGAAGAAGAAAAATAGAGCCCCAGCCTCAAATCCCTTGGAACATACACCCACCTCCACCTGCTGGGTCTGATCTCCACCTATCGCTCCCCCCCAGGGAAAGAAGAAGGGGACGAGGCAGGGAGCGAACAGAATGGGTTGCTTTCATCTCCTGTGCATTTCAGGCTTTGCCTGAGGCACTCAGATAGTCTGCAAAGCTGTCTGGAGTCCCTTGGTGTTTGTTAGCAGCTGTCGGTCCCAGCAAGTGGCAGTGATAATGAAGAGTCCAAGTGGAAGAATGAATTAAAAAAAAAAACAACAAAAAAAAACAACAAAACGAAACGGGCAGGAAGGATCCCAGCGATAGAGCTGGCTCCATGCAACTGCCGGCAGCGCTGGGCTCTGCATCCTCACCCTCCAGGGTTGTGGTCCCAAAGAGCTACACCCAGTCCCTTGCCTCTAGCAGCCCTCAGCTTTGCAAGAGGGTAAAGTGGTAATTTTTGGCAAAGGGTGGATGAAGCACAAGCGCAGAGGTGCCTGCCCTCAGCCCCTTGCCCCAGCGGGAAGAGCCCCTCTTAGAGCAAGAGCTGCTACAAGAGCAGCACGACATATCTCTATGGCGAGAGAGCCGTGTTTAAAAGAGGAAAAAATAATCTAAGACAGCGACATTGGGCTTTCCCTGTTGAATCTGACCACTCTGTCATCTGTAAGGTATTGTTTTTTCTCACAATACCCTCAAAGGAAGGAGAAACTGATACTCAGAAAAACTTATCATCACTCAGAATAATATTCAGGCAGCCTAAACACCACCCACACCCTCGTGCCACATTTTCCCAAAGGAATCCGAACCTGGGTCTCTGTGACTTGTCCCGGGTCACCCAGGCAGCCCGGAGCAGGACATGGCACGCCAGCCACCAAACTGTCCTTCCCCGTGAGCCTCTAGGAGCATTTTCAAGATACTGCTACAGATAAACTTCATTGGACAGGATCATAAATTCTATCTAAATAAGAATTAATGGTACTAATAATGAAGAGAACCCACAAATCTCCAGTGAAACCAATGAGTGTTTTGGGAGACAAATGACTCTATTACAGCGGCTATCGGAGAAGCCCTGAACCATAGCCACGGCGAGCACAAAGCGATGGTGCTCCCTGAAGCCGAGGGAACCGTGCCAGTTTGTTTCCCCAGAAGACCCAGCTCCTTTTGAGTTTTTCAAAAAAGCCTTCAGTGGCTGTACACGGTCTTTCCTTGTCCCCAAATCATTATAAATGACAGTAAGTAATCAGCGCTCCATCACAGACAAGGCAACCAAGGTTATACGATTTGCTTCATGTTCTGCAATCAACAGGACACTATAAAAAAAAAACAAAACCAAAAACCAGAATCCAAAGCTACCTTGCAAGGCAGTGCTGGGGCCAGTTGCCCTAACATGCACCCTTCCAGCCTTTGCTGTGGAGGGACCAGGACCATCCAACAGCAACAACTTCTATTCCAGCATCACAACATCTGGCAGCAGCTGCACCTCCATCATGTACACACTGCAGCTCCCCAGGCCTCCCCTGAGACATGGGGATGGCAGAGGAGAGAGCAGAAGTCACCATCCCTTTCTCCTCATTGCCTTTTCTCTGCACAAATTCAACAGAGTAACACGTGAGACACGAAAGCAATTTTTTTACCATTACAAATAAAATCTTCCCAATCTGCAGTGTCCCAGTAACTCCACGCACCAGAGGCATCATCTGCTTGCGTGAAATTTCCCATGGAGACGGGGCTGTGGGTCCAACCACCCAGCTCCGTTCCCTCGTGCACAGATTTATGGAAAACGGCCTCTTTAGAATATAGCTATCCGCCACTGTGTGCAGTGAATCCCCGGGCTGTACAATAACTGACGGGCAGGCTGAGACAGGCGATTGGCAGCGTAATTGAGGCAACGTCCCTTCAGTGATGAAGGGATCATGTAGCATCTGTATTATCCTGGAGGTCTCCGCTATCCAATCTTCTCCCTATTGCTGGCTGGATACAGCTCCTCGGTGCCCAATCTAAATACAAAACCCAGCAAAGAGCAAAACCCTAAAGCCTCACACACAACATCCCTTCCTCGGCAGAGGTGTCGAAGCCTTTGTCCACCTGCACTGCAGAACCGAGGGTTTCTGTTTCACTATTAAAAATACAAAAGAAAACAGCCCCGAGCTCAGCCATCTCCAGCCTGGCTGACCTGTCCCCAGGGACCGGCTGGAGGGGACGGGGAGGGAGCCAGCACTCTCTCTTCTGTTATAAAAATAACAAAAAGTGATGAATGACCCGCACTGCTCAGGATGGGAAGCAGCAGCTTTTTTTCAGCCTGAGATAAATTACTGCTGTCACAGCAGGTAGCACAGCGATTTACCCACAATATACCCAGGCCAGCTCCTCAGTGACCCGGCTTTACCAGCCGCGCTTATCTCATCTCCCAAGGTTTTTGTCTTGTTTAAAATCAGAACGAGACCAATTGGGAAACAAGAGGCAAGGCTGCGTCTGCTCCCGGTGGCAGCAGGCAGGGCAGCCGGGGATGGAGGAGATGCAGAAACATCCCCTGGACCCTGCTGGATGTACGGAGCTGGTACAGGAACCTTCCTGCAGCGCACAGAGACAAACAGGCTCCATCGCTCCCACCAAACCCATCCGCGCCTCCGTGCATTCCCAAGCCCCATCTATCGGCGTTTCTTCCGTTAACTTTCCGCTAACCCACACAGCATTCTCTTTAAAGGCATTAACGGGAAAACCGTGACTCGGAAAAGCTAACAGCACCCAGGAGACACGGGGCCAGCCCTCGGCGTGGGTTTGGAAAGGGCTGGCTGAGGCTTCTCTGACAGTATGGGGCACACCCCGTGTCTGCCAGGCACCTAACCCCAACAACATCCATTTATTCAGGAATTCAGGGAACTGACAGATTTAGTCTGATTTTCTTTTCGTAAGCCCTTCTCCCCAAGCTACATTTCTCTTTTCATTAATGTGCTGATGGAGGAATAAACTTTTAACTCCAAGGATCAGACCTGTCAAACAGCATCCCCTCGGCTCCGCGGGAAGGGGAGGCAGCTGGGGTGGCGGGGGGCTCCCAGCTAAGGACGATGCTCAGCAGGAAGGAGGAGAGCCCGGAGTGTTCTATGCAGCAGTGGGAGGCATGAATTAATGCCTCAATTTGCCACACGGTCTTTTCCCCCTGAGCAAGACCATAGCTACAGCTATCACAGGAACCAAGAGAGATGGGATAATCCTATCTCAGCCTCTCCTGGCCCCTTTGCTATCTCCTTCCCAGGCACCACAATGAGCCTTGTCCGGAACCTTCAAAACAGAGCCGTCCTCCCGACCTTCCCGGGGTCCTCCAGGGTCAATAAGCCATGAGGTTTGTGTGCAAGGAGTAAATATCTCATCTAGCATGATGCTGTGCCTATCACAGACCAGAGACCTTCCTCCATACTAACACCCTCTTGAACAAGAGCAGCCTCTTAGAAAATTATCTGAACCTGATAGAGAAAGCCCGCACTCAGACAGAATCCATTACAGCCCTCGGTCCAGAACTTAATTATCCTCAGAAGCAAAAATATGTACCTTCTCGGTTTGAATTTCTCTCTGCCCAGCTCCTTACCCCTGGACTTGCTCTTGTTTTATCCCAGGAAAGTAGAAAGAAAATTAGCTTTATTGACTTACAGCAAGTTACTCTTCATTTATTGCAGGTATACACAAAGAGGATCAGCCCCGCCGGAGTTACTGCTGATTTACAACAGGTAAGTAGGTACACAATTACTTCTGGTGATTTACAACCGAGTTACCCGTTATTTATTCGAGGTATTTAAGGGTATATCCACATGGGGGCCCCTAAGGAAAATTAAACCAAATTAATTTAAAAGTAGATTAGTTAAACTGTGTTAGACGATGACACAAACCCTCCTCTTCAGAATTAAAGAGGTCTTAATTCATTTGAGTTCATCTTAACTCCTTCCCCGGTGAGAAGAAACTCACCCCAAGCGGTGGTACTAGGGAATTACAATGATGAGTAGGAGGAAAATTAGCCCTGCTCATTTGGAAAGCAATTATTGCTGCTTTACCCCAGGAAGAGGAGAATAAGTCCCACTGATCTCAGTGGCACAAATCCTCTGACTCGCACTAGAGCCCGTACGCTCAGGGCAGGTTAAAAGAGCAAAGAAATCACTATCTTCATTAATTCCTATCAGCTCATCCCCAGCCCTTTTGCTCCCCCATCCCGCTCCAAAGCGGCTCTTCTGGAGGGGGTACAGTGGGGCTGTTACACTTGATTTATTGGTTCTGTTTAGCTGCTCCCAGAGCTCCAGTTTTTATTAGAAGGAGAACAAGGCTGAGAAAGTGCCGGAGTCCTGCAGAGCGACCCTGCAGTAACCACCTCGGTGTAGTCCGCACTGCGGAGACAGAGATGCTGACCCAAGGCTCTGGAGAAGGCTCCAAGCCTCCTGTGCCCACAGAACGGTCCCCAAGATGGAGGGGCCCTAGGAAAGGAAAGGATGCGGTGTCTCAGGAAGGGACTGGGGGAGCTCCAAGGGCTCTCCAGCAACACCCCATCTGAGAATAAGCCCAGATGCCCCCGATTTCCTCACAGAGACCCACTCTCCCTACTAAAGGCTCATCTCCCATCCCTGTGCAAGGCCCTGCCACCCCAGGGATGGGTTGAAGACAACGGATGGATTGGTGATGATGAGACATCCTGGAGGGAGAACCTTTGCCTCCAGCCAAGAGCCAGAAGCAGCACAGAACCCACCCTGGAAAACTTCGCTTCTCTTCCACCTCTCACACCTCCTTCACCCCCTTGATCCTTCTTGCTCCACACCTTCCTCTCTCCTTCCTTGTCACTCATACAACGCTTTTCTTCTCTTCCAAGCTCCCTCCTTTAACACCTCAGCTCACATGCTCTTCCTTGGGCAAAATCTCTTCCCTCCTCCACCCCATCTTTTCTCTGGGACGTTTTTCCTCTCACTGGTGCTCTCCCAAGCACGCCCAGGAAGACAGAGAGCAGCGAGAAGCTGGAGGAGGCACCAACAAACACTTCCCAAGCAAAAATACCTACAGCCGTTCCCAGCCTGGATGAAAGATGAGGGAAGACAAACACACAAACACATCCCCGTAAAACACGGTTCCTGCCAAACAGGGAAATAACCTTTTCCAGAAGAAAAGGAGCAAAGCACCCAGCTGTCATTAGCTAGATGCGTTTGAAGCGTTTATGAACTTCTCTATCAATCACCGGGCTGGAACGTGAATTTGGGAAGGAACTGGGTGTTTAGAGATGACAATAAGCTTTCTCATGGCCTTTTCTTCCTGTTCTTTAACGAACGGCCATCTCACAGATGAGGGGGTTTGGTTTGCAGGCACACCAGCCGCGCGCCTGGCTGGGCTGCACCGTGACCCTCGTGGTATGACAAGCGAAGACATCGGAGCCAAGCCGGTACGGCTTTACAGCAGCATCATTACTGGCTCATGGGTTCCACCGACTGTAATTGTTCAAAGTTATGAATTCCAAATGATCAGATAATAATTAAAAATTCCCTTTTGATTTCAGGGCAAGAATCCACCTGGGAGCTTGGCAGGTCTGGTGAGGGAACTGACACGCCAAAGCAGGGATGCAGGGGGCCAGCAGCCAGGGATGCTCAAGCAGCTGTTTGCATCAGACTTCAGTTTGGTGCACACTGTCCACCTGGGACAGTACTCATTTGAAAAAAAAAAGTTTAAAGACTGCAAGAGGGGTTTTACTGGGTGGGTTTTTGTTTTCCCCCTTTTACAATTCAGCTTCCCATCCTCAGCCTTTGAAAAAAGTTTTGTAGGTGTGACTCCAGTATAAATGTTCACAATTCAGTAGCGAAAAGAGGAGAGGCCACTGTTGGAGGCAGGATGACCTGCATTTTAAGCAAGTGTCCTGGCTGGCTGGGACAAACTTCCTATCTAGGGACTGGTCCAGTCCCCCTGCAGACAAGACCCGAACTGACATTCGCCCAGGCTCCTGGGGTTCAGGGAACTCGCCAACTTCACACCAAGTCTACGCTGCAGGTCAAGACACTTGGATACAGAGGGTAATGCACCAACTACACAAGGCATCCAGGTCTTCCAGATGCTTCCAGCAGGATGAACACCACCACAAAACTCCACTGGCTTCAAACACAAGAGGTCTGGCTGAAATACAACCTCTGAAGTAAAAACTTGGTGTTTGAGGCGCTTGCCTTGAGACAACTAGAGGCCAAACGGACTAAAGGAGACTGTTCGTGTTGCAAAGACAAAGAAAAAAAATAGAAGGAAAATTTACCAATGCACATCTCGGTCTGCACGGCTGAACAGGGGTGAGTCTCACCTTCAGTGAATTACAGCACAGCCAAACTGTGCTTTTTTAAAATATACAACCTAATTGCAATCTAAATGCAGTAGAGCCCAGCAGAAACAGAGCAGCCCGGCAGTATCTCTTTGCATTAGCTGCTGGGTTATGAGCAAGGGAGACATTTATTGCCCCATACATTCCCGGGATAATCACTTAACTGACTCAGCCCATGCACCATACTTCCTAGCTAATGGGCTAAAGCATCGCTGACGAGCCCGGCTGTACCTTGGGAGCTGCTTCCAAACCGCAGAGGCCAGGAGTACGTGGAGTCCTGGGCGCTGCAGCCAGCTCAGCACGAGCCATCCAGAGGAGATAAAGCCTCCTTTAATAGAAAGAATGTAAGGTTTGGTTTTCCAAAGAGAGATGGGGAAATGCCCAGTTCCTGCTGGATTTTAGTCCCTGCCCTCTGCTGCCTGTGTGATGCCCTCGTACAGCGCCTGCAGACACGGTCCCAGCTCACCGCTGGCTGCAGGTAGTGCTGAGCACCGGCACTAGGATCAGCCCCCACGGGACCGGGGCTGGGAGCCGGCAGGGCACAGGTCCCAGGGTGCTGGGTCACAGCTCAGAGCACAAGGCTGGGCTCAAGCACTGGAGACAGAACAAACACAAAGGGACTGCCAAGGGATTCAGTGTGTTTCTTACGGGGCAGATACACGACGGGAAGGTGTCATCTGGACTCATGCTCCCATTCCTCCCAAGCAAAGTCACACGAAGTCACAGGCAGATGATGCAGGGGCTCAGCCAAGATGGGTCTGGTCCAGCCTGCACCTGGGAAAGGTCTGTCCGAGGAGAAACTGGACTGTCCCGAGGCTTAGGCAACCCTCCCACCCCTGTGCCAGCCCTGCCAATGAGGTTTATATTAAGAGCAGCTGATTTTTGATTTTTATTTCCAGAAGAGGGAAAACAGCCCTAAGAGGAAAACACGCACACCAGTTTTCTCCCCAGTTTGTTGCAGTACGAGCTCTCCATGCGACGCAGCATTTGCTGCTGTTTCACCCGGGGCAGCTCTCGCCCTGCTCCACCTGCCCCCCAGGACCATCTCCCTGGCCCTTTACTATCCTGCCAAATCTGATGGCTCCCCACCGAGGAAAGCTCTGGTCTGCCACCAGAATTGTTTATTTTCTCCAGAAGCTGTGCGATAAATCAACCTGACACAGCCCAGCCGCCATGAAGCCTCCTCGGCTGTAAGAACAGTGTTGGGCGAGGTTTCGTCTTCACCGCCCGGTACCTTCTCAACATTTGACTTCTCTTTGCAATAGTGACTTGAGCAAACCGAGATGGATGAGGATGACAGTGCTAACATCCCCCCACCTTCTCCCCATTCTCTTGCGGCTGGGAAATCCATCCCACCTGTGCTGTACAGCCCTCCGCAGCACTGCCAGCATCACACCACAAGCACACCCAATGCAAGATGCAGATTTTAACTCTGAAATCCCAGTTACGATTCTCTGAGCACAGCCACCCCAATGCCCCCAGGGAGCTCTGGGTGATGTTCTGCTAATGCAGGTCAATGCAAGACTGCGGGGAAACCTCTCTGACTGCACCTCAGAGCCACCCAGACCCCCAAACCACAGCTGCTTTGCTCCTGGTTCAGACAAGAGCTGCAAGGTGCCTGCTCGTGTCCTGCGTCAACATCAACAGCAGAGAATTTCTAACGAGGATGACTCAAGAACCTAAAGGCTGCCCAAGTTTTGCATGCATAAGTTACAGCTAGAAATGCTGATAGACTATTTCTTGTTGGATTGTCTTCTTTTAGAACATGAGAGCACAATAAATTAAAATAACAACCTCAATTTAAGTCGCCCTAAACATGCCCCAAGGACACAAAGAGCCTCATTCATGCTTCAGGTCCCCAGATACTATTCTGATGCAAATACTCATAATAAGAAAAAGGTGTTGTATCGTCACCGTCCCTCGTTCAGAGACTCCAAGCTCTCAGACTTATTCTAACAGACACTTGAGCAAATTTTTAAATCTGAGATGGGCCCAAGATGGAAGGGTGTCCTGGTATAGGCGTCAGTACCTATACGGTCACACCTGTGATTTCAACAAAGTACAGATTTTCTCAGTAAAACAGCAGCTCTGAGTTCTCTCAATCCCTTAATCCCCGGGTGGAAGATCCCCATTATCTGTCCAGTACAAGGCACATTATTAACGGATTACGTTTGCAGCAGGTAAAGGTCATTTTTAATGCTTTTAATGATTTAAAAGTGGATTTTCCTTTCAGATTTACTATTTTCAAGACGCTTGGCTGTGAAGCCCCTACCCAGTAAGTAACATGCATTAAAAGGCAGAGATCCAGCCTGGTCAGCTCTCCGAAGCAGAGCTCAGAAGGGATGAGCTGTAACGTGTGCTTGCCCAGTGGAGATTTAGAAGCCAATCTGGGCAGAAAATACAGGTCAGATTTTCAAAAAACCTGCAAAATTAAAAACTTAAAGAGCAAGTTTATACACATTTGCTGTCCTCTGAGTATATAACAACTGGCTTTGGATGGACAAATACCATCTTCGGCTGCACAAATATCACAGGGCATCGTTTATTTGGTCTCTTCTGCATAAATTTGGCTGGAAAGTACAAACACCTCCCTGCCCAGCCTTGTGATGCAATTTTACGATGTCTGTTCATGCTGCAGACAGAAAAATATTTTTTAACCTCCCTACAAATAGGCTCAACGTCTGACCCACACACAAAGTGTACTGATGGGGCCCCTCTTGAAGCGTGGCTTTATTTTGCCAACACAAAATTCACACTGACAAAAGCAACCTGGGAATTCTTCTCCAGCTCCTTCCCACTTCACCTTCCCCATCCTCCTCTGCTCCAGGAGCGCTGCAGGGCACAGCCTTGTCCCAGCAACCCCGAATGGCAGCAGGACAGGAAAAATGACAGGAACCACCTGGGGTGAAAAGATCTGCTACCGTCGGCGGTGTTTCTGAGCTGGTCACCTCGAGAGGTGACACCCTGCAGGTGGTGGAAGCAGCCAGGGGGACCACGCAGCAGCACCCGTCACCAGGCTGGTCACACAGCTCTGGGGACGGCTCTGGCTTGGAGGGTGCCCTCGAGAGCAGAGATGACAAACAGCAGCTCTTCATTAGCTGTCACTGAGATGAAGTGACTCGGAGTTGTACAGCCTGGAGGAAAAAAGGCTCCAGGGAGATCTTAGAGCAGCCTTTGGTACCTCCAGGGGGCTGCAGGAGAGATGGGGGATGGTTTACAAGGGCACGTAGTGACAGGACAGAGCAGTGGCTTTAAGCTGAAAGAGGGGAGATTTAGACTGATACAAGGACAAAATATTTCCCTGTGCAGGGGGTGAGGCAGTGGCCCAGGGTGCCCAGAGAAGCTGTGGATGCCCCATCCCTGGAGGGGTTCAAGGCCAGGCTGGATGAGGCTTTGGGCAACCTGGGCTAGTGGGAGGTGTCCCTGCCCATGGCAGGGGTGGGACTCGATCTCTGAGGTCCCTTCCAACCCAACTAATTCTATGATGATTACCAATTATGATTCTTTTCAGGTTCTCCCACGAGCTGTTAAATTGGAAGCACTTTGCTGTGTATGGTATCTGACTTTCTCTAGTATTATTATTTCAACTTTAAGCCCAGCTGCAAGGTGCTTCTAAACAAAGGGAGAAGAGACAATCGCAGCTTTACTATCAGGCTCCCCACAGCTCCCCCAAATTGCATTTGTTCTTTCCGGTGTCTCCAGCCTTTCTCCTGGCACTGTGCAGCATCCCTGCCTCTCCAGCACGACAACAGGAACCGCATCCTTGACGAGGAACCTCTCTGCTCCTCATTAATGCTGCGAAGTCAGAGAGACACTAGACATGCAGCCAGAGTGACCCAGAGGACAGGGAACAACCACGTACTTGTTTAGACTCACAATGTCACACCTCCCTTCATCTCCTGTCACACCCATGCAGCAAAGAGATCTCAGCAGGGACTGTGTGCCTTCTAATCCAGCATCTCCCCCTTCCCTGAGAGACCTCAGCTAAGGTCAGAGCAAGCTCAGCTTCCCAGGATGGGAACACCGCGTGGCCATATGGCTGTGCGCAGCCCTTGCGCAAATACAAATACTTGTCATTTTGGGAAGCCGCACTAATGGAACATAGTGCCTGAAAAAAACCCTCAGGGATGTAACAGGTGCCTCCATTAAATGAAAAATAAGGTGTCGGTTCCTCAGTGGGACAGTGCTCTCCTTCTCCCTATAGATTTACCTCCTGCTTAGATCCCAGCAGCCACAGCACCGGACGGTCTCCCCTCTCCATGAAGGAGACAGCAGGTTGCAGCAGTCCCCAGCTATCCCGCAAGGTCTCGTCTGTCCTAGAGAATCAACTTGTCTCATCTGACCAAAGGCAAAACTCTCTGGCCAGAAACCAGCCTCCAATACAAAACCAGACTTATCCATGGGAAGGAGTGGAAATATGCTGGAGGAGCTGAGATCAGCATCTGGCCTGGGCCACCCGGCAGCTCTTCGGCACACGGTGAATTTATGGACGTGTCATTTTATGTCAGCAACCACATTAGCTCAGACGTTTCAGTTGCAAGCCTCGGTTCCCAGAACCACAGCATCTTGGGATATGTTACAGGGTTGATCCGAGAGCAGTTGGAGGGTTTTCACTCCAAAACAAAAGCAAGCTGTTTATGCTGCTCAGCAGATGACGCTCAGAGCCGGCTGTGTTGCCTAGCATCCTCCCTTTGCAGATCACCTATTGCAAGGACACGCGCGTGCAAACATGCCTGCACCCATCACACACAAATATCCGCCCACCCAGCGCAGAGGGGATGTTCTAAGAGCTTGGCAGGACCCGAGGATTCCTGTAACCGCGCAGCTGCAGCGGTGTAAGCAGCTAGCACACGACAGCTGTCATCGCGATCAACACCACGAGCAGGAGCCAGACCTCGCAGCCAGGGGCAGGATCGGTGCTCGCCCTGCACAGCCACGTGCGTAAACCAGGCTCAGAGGAGATCAGGCCAGCAAGCTGCTGAGCAAGCGACGCTGGTGTTCCTGCACGCACTGCGTTGGCGCGGGAGTTGCTGCCACTTCTACAAAAGGGAGGTTTGCAGTAGCGCAGCGACTAAAGGAGATGAAATTCAGGGTCTGGCCCGAAGCCCAGGGCGGGTAAAAGTGAAACATCCCAACAGCAGAGAGCGGTTCCACAGGCTGCCCGGCGAGGCCAGGACAAAGCGAGCTCCAGGTTTCCTGACCTTGCACCCGGCTCTTTGCAAGACTCCGATGCTGATGTTGGCAACATGAAGTTTCCATCAGAGAACAGTTCCACCGCTTCCCACCCAACCGCTCAGCTCGAGCGGGGATCCTGAGCATGGTGCATGTTTTCCGTGTTTCTATATCCATGAGGATGGCTCTGCTACCACCAGCAACACTGCAGGTAAAAGCCCAGATCCTCACCCAGCACGAGCCAGGGTGCCTTCAACTTGTGAATACTCTGAATTCCTGGCGACCTGGCCAGTGCTAGGGATCCAAGTTTTGCACAACCCAGGACAGTTTAGATTGCATTTTGCCCAAGCTCACACCAAGACGTACTCAGATCACAAGAGAAACGTGCCATTGCTAAGCTGTAGGATTTTCTTACCCCCCTAGAAAAGCAGCTTCCCCATTTAGTGGTCTTTAAAGGAAAGTAACCTTGGAGCAGCAGGGAATGAATTAGAATACCAGCATCCACAGCCTGAGCACAGGACCATTAGTCATTGTTTTTCCCTCTGATTTCCCCCAAGCTATTTCGTTTGTATATATCAAGACATGACTGATTACACTCTGGAAAAGCAAAGATGCTGTTCAACTTTCCCAATATAAATTACAATTAATAGCCAGAGTTTTACTTTAAGGCAATAGTCTTATTTGAATGGTTCCCAGTGAAGAAATCCCTCACCCCGCAGGGATCTCATCTACCTCTGGCTCCTGGGGGTGGCAGGTGGGAACCCAAAGTACTCAGCACCTTGCAGAACGAGCCCAGCAAAGCACCAGCTGGCTCGGTCAGGCAGCATGGGAACTCCCCTTCTGCTGCTGGACGGAGTCACTTTGTCCCAGACTCGCGACACCACGTGCTGCTGCACCCCACAAGTGCCTTTGCAGGGTTTCACCAGTTATCTCATACCAGCACCAGAGAACTTCCCAGGGGATCTGCATTTCAGCTGATCCCTCTCCTGCTTCAGAGCAAGATGGAGAAAGCAGCCCAGGATCGGGCCCACAGCACAATCACCGCATTACCAATGGGTTGAGTCACTAATTAAAAATATTTCACAATAGCTAGATAAGTGCTTTGGGATAGGGGAACTTCAAAACACCATGGAGACGTCACATCGCACTATTCACTTATTGTTTTCTATTATTCATAACAAAATCATCTGGTATCGGATAGAGCTGTGCGCCTTTTCAATGGAAAGTGGTTTAAAGCAAGCAAGCCCTTCCATTTGTAATTTCTCAAACAGCACATAAAAATATCACAATGCATCACGTCTGCACTACTGTTCTATGGACTGTTACACACTTTAAACCACCCCGAGATGAGGCACAATTTAAACAAAAAGAGCTTTTAAAAATAAAATAATTTTGCTTTTAGAGAGCACCTTCTCGCCCTCCCTGTGCTTCACAAACAGCTTCCTCTAACCTTCCTGGGACCGCAAAGTAAACGAAGAACAGTCTCTAACGACCACCGGCCACTGAAGCACTGGGACTGTCTGACAGCAGCACAGCCAGCCAGGAAAAGTGTCGTTAAAGTTCTTTGTCCCCATTCACTGACACCCGCCTGCCCCAGGACAGTCCCCCACAGAAGCGTGGGAAAACCTGGACCAGGCTCTGGAGCAACGCTGCGCCAGCACGGGCTGAGCAGTTCTACATCCGCGGTGTCTGTAACTAGAGACTCAGCCACAGGATGCAGGAGCAAGGCTGCAACGCTGCTCAGAACCATTACCTGCTGCTAAGGACTGTGTCGGGGTGGCAGGTTTTGGGACAGGTCCTGAAGGACACGTGGTGGCTCCTGCGTGCACAGCAATTACGCAGCAGTTTGCTGTAACAATTTAAGTTATAATGGTAAATAAACATCAGCAATGTTACAGGCCAGATCAGAGAGCCACAGTCATTCACCCCTCGCTGCAGATTTTGGCCTTGGAAGTTTATTTACAACGTCAGCTGTGTCCTGAATAAATGAAAGCCACTCGTTTCTGTAGGCACCTTCTCCATCCCGAATCCATTTCTCCAGTCAGACAGCAGGAGTCAAAAATCATCACATTTCCCAGCAATTGAAAAGTTACATAACAAATCTGTTTATGCCCAACTCCTATCTTTGGCAAAGAACCGTTGCTGCGCGGATGCCAGGCAGCGAGGGCAGAGGATGAGGAGAGGCACCTCGTGCAGCGAGCGCCAGACAGCATCGCCACAGCACCCAGAGCGGGGCTGAAGCACGCT
>WKFP01013884.1:65899-84546 GCA_011057875.1 Pterocles orientalis
AGGAAACCCCTCACACCAAGGCAAAAGACTGTGGTCCAGATGCAACATCTTAAAGAAAAAAATAGCTCCAGTTGGGTGGAATAGGATGGCAGTTTGAAAGACATCTGTTTTTGGAATATAAAAAGGATCTTTATTTCTGCTTTGAAGTGCCCATAAAACCTTAAGGATCCATGAGAGGCTAGAATAAATGCAGTAGACCTTGCTATAGCGTGTGCAGTAGGATTTTTTTTTAAAGTGCATTTTTAATTATTAAAGTCGTGAAAGCAGCGTATCTATCACAGCAGCAGCATCCTCTCACCACAAGGATGTTTTTGGGGATGCAGCAAAAGGCCATTTCAGGCACAACCTAATTTTCCTCTTTGACGGAGGTGAGTCCTTCCAGTGAAAGGAGAGGAACTCCACCGGGGAATCAGCTCATTATTTTGTGCAATTTAAAAAGGTTTCCTAAGGAATGAGTCAGGGCAGTAAAGGACCCATGCTAGCAACAACAAAAACACAAGACTCTTCCAGAAAGCAACACAGCCTTAAGAAATAAACACAGATGGAAGTTACTGTCATCACCTTGCATCCCTGAAAATGTTCCGTACGAGGATAAAACACCAGAGGACAGCTAGCACTAACTAAATTACTGACCTGCACATCTGGGGCTGGCAGGAGACTTCCACTCTAAGCTGTTCCCACAAGCAGAGGAAAAACACAGCCTGGTTTCTGTCCCTCGTTTCACCCAATCTTCCCACCGCAGTGATCACAGCTTATCCTCAGTGACACCGAATCAAGCAAAGCCCGTGCCCTGGCCAGGCTGGAGCTATATGAAGGCTGACTGGCTGGTTGGCTGCCGTGAAATGGGAAGTTGAACATTTTGGCTGCCCCCTGTCTCCTCTGTGTAGAAAGGAATTTCATTATTTCTCCAACATTCAGTTTCCAGCCTTCAAGAAACTTGGGGAGTTGGGCAGAAATCAGTAGGTACCGGGAAGAAACTAGATACAGCACACAACCCTGCATCCTTATTCCTTCAGGAAATCTCCCTGAAAAGCATCCTTGCAGATCCGGACACCACTGGGCTGTCACCCCACGACAGCTCATCTAACTCAACAGCAGAGAACAGGCAGTAAAGACAAAAAGTCAACATATAATGACTTAAGAATCAGAAAAATCTAACCTCTTGTTCAGTACATCTAGACCAAACAGCGCCCAGCACAGCCTTACCACCTGTAGCTCATTCCAGAATCCTCACCTTTGCTCCATGGGCATTTCCACACCCTTCTGTAGGTGCGCCCTTAAAACTCTGTTCCTCTAATTATAAAATAAAGATAACTACAGCTTTCACCTACAGCAGGCAGAGTGAGTATAATTAACTGAACTCTAACGGGTGCTCACATCTGCTGATAACAAAGTCCAGCCGAACTTCAGTAAGCAGCCAGATCTGCCCAAGGAAACACAGGGAATCCACAGCAGAGAAGCTGGAAACTCAAAACTGATTCTCCAATTCAAGACCTCAAACAGAATATTATTTTCCTTTTTTTTTTTTTAAGAGAGGAAAAAATGCATTTACCGAGCTGAAGAAACACATAGAAAACAAAACCCAAAGTGAGGCAGACTTCCCAAACAGACAAGAAATAAAAAATTTAAACACTGTTCCCTGAAATGCAAATAGTTCCTGGACAGAGAGCGTTACAAGGGAGGGGGCGTGCGTTCAAACCGCAGAACGCTGGAGACAGCAAAGCTCTTCCCTGCTCAGAAGTGAAACGCTTTCTGAAAAGGTTCCGTTGAGCTCATTTGTGGATAATGTAAGTTACAGCTTCCAAATGAATTTGGCATAAATATTTTACATGACACTATAATAAGCTTTGTACAGAGAGCCTGGAAAATGTGGGGGGTTATTTGCCATTGTTCGGGAAGGATCAATTCCCATCGATCGGCGTCCGCAGGGGAGGCTGTGCCGCTGTGTGCCGGTTGTTGATACGGGTTTCAGTTGAGCTGTTGAACTGCAGAGATGGAAATGGCTTTTTTTTTTTCGGTTGCACAAGGAGCAAACAGCAGTCACTTCGCATCAGCTAAGGGAACGCGCGTGAAAATTTGTAAAACATTAAGTGCTGGAGAAGCTTCTGAAATAACCGGGGACATGATCCGAGACACCGCTGGGAAATCTCAGGATCATGAAGAATGAGGCCACAGGCTTCTGTTTATTTTATAGGATCTTATTTATCCAAGAGGCCCGTAGAGCCCCAGCCAAGGTCTGACCCCTCCTCACCCGTGTGCCAGTGTTCTCTCGGGGGGCTCAAGCCCCCTCCCACGGCGTGTCACAGCCAGATGCTGCCACTGAACCTGGGTCCGTTACACAGACCTGTTAACACCAGCACTCACCGACTCGGCAACGTACACGTAACTCAATAAACCACCTATTTCAAAAGCAGCGCTCCAGCTCTGATACACGCTCAGATGTTGGGAGTCTCCAAGCAGATATCAAATGCTCTCGGAGGTCTTCTCCAGGAGGCTGGAGGGCTCACAGGCAGCATCAGCACCCACACCTCCAGCGCAGCGATGGGTTCCTCGTCCTGCCATCACATCAGAGCCAAACGACAAACCAGGAACGAAGCCAGGACAGAAGTCACAGGAGTCCTTCAGGTCTCACCCTCCTGGATTTCCTTCCCCCGGAGCCTGATTAAACACACTTGCTTAAGCAAGGACAGCTATTGTTACACAGCAAGTGTCTGAACAAAGAAACAGACGAGGAACCCGTCTTCAGCTGATCATGCCATGAAATTAAAAGTTATGCTTCTTAAACACCGCAATGCCTGTCTTTGACTCCAAAAAATGTGGTTCAACGAGGGAAGACACGGAGCATGCGAGCAGGAGGGGAGGTGGAAGGCAGGTGCACCAGGAGGAGCAAAACAAGCAGAAAGGTAAGGAGCAGAAAGGCTCTGACCGGGCTGAGGGGGACGGGATTTGTCACACTCCAATGCATCGTTTTCAGATGGCAACCACAGAATGTTTCAAGGGTGGTGTCTTTTTTTTCCCCTTCAAACAGGAAGGAAACAGACTCTCATTTGGAGCCAGGAGCTGCAGCTAAACCCTTCATACAGCTGTTGCTTCAATAATAAGAGTTTCCTCTGGACTTCTCATCACTTTTCAACCTGTCCATTACACCACAAAAAAAGAGACTACAGTCGTTCCCAACAGGTAAGTGCATCCCAAACGTTTTGGAAAAGAGCAAGGAGCAATTACTAGGAACAACTGCGAGGCACAGGGTTGACTTGTCCTCGCGGGCAGTCTCCAAATCCCCGCCCGCAGGGGTCAGAGATTCGCGGGATGAGCACCAGCCACCACCCTGGTGCAGTCATTGCTGAGCACGGCACAGTGCTAGCTGTCAGGTGAGGTGATCTTGCGGCTCATTCTGGCCCTAAAAAATCTAAAGAGACTCCCACAGACTGTGGCATCATTTTCCAAAATGCATGTGCTAAAATTAAGAAAAAAAGGTGTTCTGATATGAATTCCCCCTCCAGGCAGGCTAATTTCAGAAGCTGGAGCTACTTACTATGAAAATACATTGGGCTGGAAATCTCATGAGATTCCAAATGTCTTACACATTTTGTTGCTCTATGGGCAAAAAAATACAGACTTGTCCTTTCAGTTTTATCAGCTGATGTTAGAAATGACAGGGAACAGCGAGAGCTGTGGCAGGGAGGCAGCTGGAAGCTTTGGGGTTCTCGTCATGTCCCTGGTAGAGATTTCGGTCTACTCCAGTTCCAGCCAAACCATCCTTACCAAGCCACACGCATGCGTTCCACTGTTCGTTTGGAATGAAAGAAATACACAAAATAGAAACAACCTCAAGGATATTCACCCTTCCTGGTAACAATCTCACTTGCTTCTCCTCTCATTTATTTTTTTTTTTTTAATTGCAACACCACATTGAGAAGGGGAAAAAAAAAAGGCTTTTTGCATTGCTGCTGAATTCCACTGCTGCCCACAGGGTTACTGTCTGTGTATGCAGGGACTGAGGAAGAGCCCACAGACAATGCAATGAACGGCACCAAGGAGTCCTTCCAGCACCCATCCAGCCACACCAGTTCTGGCGGCAGCTCTCTGGGCTCCAGCAGCCCTCACAAAACTGAAGCACTTCAGGATTATACCAATAACCCACAAGCCTAGCTTGGGCTCTACACAGTAGTGATGCAAAGCTGCACGATCCAGCAGCAATGCCTAGGGAGCACTTGCTCCAGGACACACGCCATCTCCCAGAGACCTTGGGTTTGCCGGGACATCTCCCCTTGAGCTCCTCTCAGGTTGAGCAGCACAGCCCCAGCACCCCAGCTGAGGAACAGAGTGGTACCCAGCCTCCCTGCCCAATTGCTCAGTCCAAGCACACAACAGAAGGAGCACAGCTTGTCTCCAGGATGCCAGCGTGGAACTGGCTAGTCCCTCAATTAAACCAATTCTGGTTTCTGCCTCTAAAGTGAACAAGTTTGCTAAGATGAAATCAAAGAAGAATTAACACAGAGCATCCAGAAGAAATTTCCATCCACGACATACCTCCTTTATTCTCTGTGCCTGCCTCATTAAGGAAGCTTCAATGAAATCTTTTCACAAACACAGAGCACAGAAACAATGAAGTGATTGCAGTCTGCAAGGAAGTGGGATGCAATTAGCATATGAACATCAAAATGTTTCCGCAATCTCCCTTAGCTATGGGTCGTCTATATCTTTTTAGATTCCTACTGTTTGTTGGTAATTCTCTTCCAATTCCTACCCCTCAACTAAAGTCCAAGGTTCAAACACCCAACAGCAGCAAAACTGTTCAAGCGAGTTGTCCCAAGCAGCACAGACTCGTACGGGATTACACACCGGGGCTACCAGCCACCACTCCCGTGTCACCCAAAACACCATTCCCTGTGCAAGGGCTTCACACGGCAACTGCACCACCCCTGCCTTGATAGTCCACATGTCCCAATCCCAGCAGAAACACCTGCTGACATTTCATTTTACTGTCCATCACCACTCCTTTCAGGCACACGAAATAAAACCTTCTGCGTGGCTGCAAGGGATAAAACAGACTTCCAGTGTTAAAACCACGTAACTGGAACTAAAGAAAACTCCACTAGTCAGTACCAGCAGCTAACTGACAAAATTCCTCTAAAGGTGAAGTGAACAGAGTTTTTCCTGCTCTCTAAAGGCTGCAAAGATAATCTGCCCTAATGAAGAGGCAGAGGAAAGCAATTCCCAGCCCAGGCAGCCCCGAAGCGCAGAGCTCTGCGAGCGACCTTCAGCCCGGCTGTGCTGCCACCGTAGCTCCTGGTACGGAGCACCCCCTGCACCCTGTGCATGGTCACAAGCACGCTCTGCCTCTGCAGGAGAGCCGGGGAACCAAGCGGCATTGCTCCTTCCATCGGTCGTGGAACTGAAACAGCACATCCCCAAAATTGCCGAGATGCAGAATGGGGTGTTTACTTTATTGGAACTTGTCACTTGGAGAACAGAGGTCTCCATTCTAATATGGAAAATCACAAACGCTGCAAAGGACAGTGGTGATTGTACAGACATAAGAAAAAGACAGAAATTGCAGTTATTCAGTGAACAAACAAATGAAAAAAAAAATCTGTGACCTGGCAAACGACCTCTTTCATGCTATTATGGTCTCCAAGAGCTTCAAATGTTTGTGCTGCGGCTTAAGTAGTTACTAGATTCAGAGTCCACTCTGCACCAAAAAAATACAATAATTTGTTTTGTGCATTAATGGAAAGGGGAAAAATAAATCCCATCAGCTTTGGGAAGGAATTTTTAATGCAACACACAATAATGTGCTGTCACCGCGTGAAGACGAGCCATAAATAACACGGGAAAAGTACGCAGCATCCCTTCCCCGCTCCTTTGCGTCTTCGGGATGTGCAGAACCGCTGCTGACATTAAGAGATTCCCTGTTCCCAGTCTGTGTGTCCTGGGGCTTTTGAAATGGAGGACTTGTAAATTACTGCCAATTAACTGCACTGTTTGTATTCCTGGTATATCTAAAGCAAGAGTTAGTTACTGAGTTTTTAAATGAAGAGAAACAAGTGCCGCAGCCTCTTCTGGTTTTCCCCTCCACTGTCTAACTTACACAAGTCATTTCTTTTAATTATTTAAACACATTTGAAGTGCTCACTAATACCACACTTCTCGATAAATGACAGAGGTGCTCAGAACTGCTTACAGTGCCCTGCCAGGCGCTGTCCTGACTGCAATCCTAGATGCCCTACTGGGACATCATCATTTCAGCAGGGACAGTCATTTTTTTTCCATGAATTTGCAGCAGCTGTCCCTAGAGCCAAAGGGGCTGGGGGGGAAGAAGAGAGTGCCATCCACACGAAACTGAGTTGCCTCAATTCCCTCCACTAAGTGTTCATTGATAAACTGCTCAAGATCCCAGATGACTCCGAGATCGGAGAGGTGTGCGTGGACCCAGTGCCACAGAGCATCTCTGTCAGCATCGTGTGGCACAGTCACACCAGGCACCCTGGGACCTGGCCAGAACCGTGCGGATGGAGACCTGCCCTACAGCCACCAGTATGGGAGAGCCCCACACCACTGCCTTGGGCGTGACTCCACACAAACACTAAGTGACATCCATAGAACCAGTAACCAGAGCGGTACCCAGGACGGATTTGGCATCCTGGAACCAGATCAGCCAGATTTGCCACCCTGCCTCTTGACCGTTGCCGATACCTAGCAGCCAACCTCCCTCACGTCATTCCCACGCTCCAGAGCACACGCCCCATGCTGAAGACCAGCATCCCTCCAGCAGTCTGACTCTGGTGGTGGATGCAGAACATGCCCTGTATTTTGGATGTTTAAGAGACAAAAGCGGTGACAGACACAGGGATGAAGCTGACAGTTGGACTATGGTCCAGAGCCCCATGAAATCCAGAGAGTTCCTGTTGCACTGAGTTGGGCAGAGCCTAGACAACATAAACCCCAAAGTCATAATCCTCCAGAAAAAAAAGACACATCCCAAATTCAGCTGTGGCTATCTCTCCCTCCCCAAAGCCAACTGCAGAATTTGTCACAGAAGTTTTTCCTGAGGACACACAAGTACAGCACCCCGTACCTTTGGCACAGCTTTACGACCCCTGGAAGACCAGGAGTCCTTGCCGTGGTGTTAGTGGTGTTGCTGGTTTTGCGAGGCTTCTTCTGTTGTCCCTTCGAAGCTCGCTTTTGGAAAAAAGCCAACACTATCTGCTTCTTGGGCAGAGAATATGGAATTACTGTAAATTATATTGAAAAATTAGATTCATTCACCACTGTGATAATTGATCTCCCAATCTGTCTCGGAGAGTTAGCAGCTGGTAAGAAAATAAAATGCAATTTAAATTTTTATTTATTCAAAAAAACCCCACTTTAATTCAAGCGTTGCAATAAATAAGAAACTTGCTCCCTCCTTTTCCCCTTATTTGCCAGTCCGAATATTAAATACTGATAAGAAAACAAAGCAAGGGATGACTGTAAAGGAATTTGAGAAATTTCCAGTACATTGGCATCAAGCACCACAGGCACTGCGGGTGGGTTTTATACTCTTGCAAATTAATTATGTGCAATTGCACCTCAGCCCTAGAAAAAAGGATTACAGACAAGGACTTGCATGGAGTAGAGGCTCTCTACTGGGCTGATGCTCTGTTAGAAGAGCCAGTACTGATGTTACCAAACCAATACTTTACAAGCAACTCCAGGAATTGACCTCCTCTCTAAAAGCCTCCAACTGGCCCCATCAGATTCACTGGCAAGTTTTAACTGTGTCCAGTTCAGGCCCCCAACGAGGAAAGCTGGCGACCCAAAACCTGGCATTCATTGCTGTTGCTCTCACTGAGCATCTTCCACGTCAGTCCATGCTTCCATCGCATCCCACGCTACAGAGGGAGACAGGATTTGAATTTACATTGAGGTCAGCTGCAAGGAAATGCATTTTTGTCTGCTGGGAGTGGAAGGAAAGAACTCCATAATTCACAATAACCCAATAACTTACAAAGTGATCAGCCAAACAGTGTTTTCAGGTGGTTGAAAAAACTCTCATGCTGTCATCAGTAATAAAATAAGAATGATAATCCTCTTCCCTGGCTGAAGCGGACCGTCACGAGCGATGGAGTGGACATGATGCCATTAGGAACCCCAGATAACGGTGTAAGGCTGATGGGAAGATCCTGGCTGGAGCCAGCGCGGTCTGGCAGCCCCGTTTGGAAGCCACAGATAAGCACACCGAGCTCTTAACAGTTGTCATCCCTCGGACATGCAATATGGAGCATCTCTTACACTATTTCCCTCCATCCCCCACAAGGACGAGTAGCCGTGAGGTCTGGAGGAATCCAGCACTTCAGGAAGGGTCCAGAGACCGTTCTCCGCTCAGGAGAGGACAGAAGACCTGACCCTGGCAGTCAGTTCAATAAGTTAAACTGAAATGATTTCACCAGTAATTCATGCCTATCGGAGGAGTATAACTCATCCCAGCTGTACTAGAGGCTCTGATACATCCTGAAACTAATTATTAGCTGGAGCAGCCGTCTTTTCTAATTACAACTGTAAATAGCATCATAGAAACAAAAGATTGCAGGGAACCCCAACTTATCGGCAGGGTCATTAAAACCAAACCTGACAGCACAGCTAGGGCTGACCAGTCTGACAGTTTCTTCCACACCTGTTTCAGCACCGAGGCATTTGCACAGAGCATCGGGGGGTACAGCACCAAGAGGGACGCACATCCCTGACAATATATCCACCAGCACCCAGGCAGGCCATGTGTGTTTCTGTATTCTCCGCTAATCTTCATCTCCAGAAGCTACACTGCCATCTTTCTTGCATGATAATCCCTTTCTGGCTCCAGCATTGTTCCTGTAGTTCAGCAGGTTAAGATCATTTTGACTATTATTCCCACTATTTCTGATTTGCATGCTAATAGTATCTAGGAGTTCAAATCTCAATTAGGAACCCACACAGCCAAGAGAAACACAATTCACTCTGAGGCTGTAAATGCGTTAATGTACTCAGATTCACAATGAAGGGCAGCTCATCCCACAACAATAGATTTTATTATTAATTTTGTGTCATTGAAAGGCTTCATAGCAGTAGGTTAAGTTAACGCACATTACTTGATAGGTTGACTGCTTTTGATTGTTGTTACGATTTTATATTTCAATCACACAAAGTTGCCTGGAGCCTTACAGCATGGCTTCTTTCTTTTATAAAGTAAAAAAATAAAGTGTCGGTCAAGCAACACCCCTCCAGCAGGCTTTTCTTCACCATCACTTTGGATGGATCGAGTCCTGCAGAACTGCTACAAAAACCCTGAATTCATCGAGCTGGTCCTGAGCAAGGGCAGCAGCCAGCGGGATGAACAGGGGAATGAACTCCTGCCTGAACAAACTCACACCCCTTGAAATCACATCATCACAACCTCACACCTGTGATATGTTGATGATTTGTGTCAATACGAGACAATGTTGCCATTGTCTGAGGCTAATTGTTAATTGTTCTGATTGTCCTTCTATAATTGTAATGGGATGTTAAGAGTGGTTCGTGTTTACAATTCACTCGTTATTGTTAAGATGTTAATTACCTGATATTAAGCGAGCCTGAGGAATGCAGACGTGAGTTATTTCAGCAACCCCCAGAGTGAGCAACCGAGCCAAGAGACTGAACCCCTGGACAAGAGCAAGAGCCGAGAACAACCCAGAGGGAGAGGAAAGCAGGAGCTTGAAGGCATCTGCTGGGATCATAAAGTCACACACTGATTGGTCAATTTGGATCCTCACACTGATTGGACATTAAGCCAGTGCACTGATTGGATGTTATGATTCAGGCGCTGATTGGTCAGTTTGGGCCAGTTTTGGATCCGCACGCTGATGAGCTGGAATTGGAATGGTGCCATATGGTGCCATGTATTGATCAGTGAATTTTGGATCCGCGCTGATCGGTTGGACCATGGTTCTGTAACACCGAGGGGATAAAAATGGGCAAGTGGTGCAGTCGGTGTGGGTCTTGGTGGAATCCCGGCGCATCAAGGGCCCGTTTGCCTGTCTCCATTCGCTTAATAAATTCTGATTCAATTTCCTAAAGTCTGTTTGGGTCTCGATCATTCATAACACACCTTAGGTTCCTAATGTGAAGCTTCCTACCCTTCCACGGGGCCATGAAACAGGACCCCCATATCCAAGGACAACAATAAGCTCCAAACAACAGAAACTACAAATACCGCAGGTAAAGAGGAGCTTTGCCTGGGTGAGGGCAGAGCAAACCGATCATCTTGTTCTGCTGCTTTATGAAGTTTTATTCATGGTGCCAGCAGGTTATTGTGACACGATCCCAGTGCTCACGCTTTGTCTCCCAGCACGATGACACCCTCCACCCGAGCAGCGCCCAACATGCAGGAGCTTTTCTCTTCTCCCTTGCTGTACTGGAGGTGGCTGCGACAATGACCTGCAGGTAATTATCCAGCAAGGTCACCGCACCGTGGAGTGCAGGAGAAGAGAAGTCATTGCTCACACTCCACTCTTGCTGTAAGGCCATGAGGTTAAACAATTGATGAAAAGCCTGGGAGCTGTCTTCCCCTTTTCCCTTGCAGACTCACGCATTTGTGAATTCCGTTTCCTCCTCCGCCCACGAGCTGGACAGGGTTTGGATAATGTTTATGACATCTTGCGGAGGTAATAAATCGGCAGCATAAGACGCATCAGTATGACTGCAGCTCACTGTCATCCGACAGCTATGAAGAAGGGAGAAACAGAGTAAAAAAGCTTCTGAAATTTATGTGGAACAGCCACTAAGAAAAAAAAAAACAAACAACAACACAAAAAAACCCAGGCTTCAGGTGAAATCATACTGCAATTTATCTCTAACTAGCATTACAGCACAAGGAGGCTTGGATACTGGAATGCAGCTGAGTACCACCTTAACCATACACAACCACCACTTCCAAAGGCTCTGGATGGAGCCACATCCCAGGAACAAGGGGCTCCTTTTATTTGCAGACCCCCTCCCACTGCCCATTTCCGAAGCGCTTGAAGGACAGACAGCACACCTGAATCCAGGCAAACAGCAGGTACAGCCAGCCTGGAGCAGCACAGACATCCCAGAACAGCCCCCGCGAGGGTTCTGGCTGGGTTTTGGCACCTGATGTGCTGTGAGCAAAGGACCCAAGCATCGGTGTGCTCCCCGGACCCTCCTGATCACCAGCGCTGCACCGACCCCGCGTTGTTCAACAGCGTTCAGGGAGGGTTTCTTTATCGTTTCTCATTACTATGGTAACACCAGGCAGGCAAACAGGATTACACCAGGTCCTACACGTGGGTGAGGGAGGGACACCTCCTGTCGCTGCCTCGGAGCTGGACAGGTAGGTCAGTGCACCAGGGAAGGGAACAGGAAAGTCTAGCCCGGGGTTTTTCCCACTCATTAGCAACCCAACAGCTAATACAGCAGAACCACCTAGGAGCCCTAATCTTCCAGTGAACCCCCGGCCTGGTGCTGTGCAACACACAGGGGAGGAAGGCGGCTTTGATGAAGAATTTTGATTGCAAATAAAGCACATAGCAGGGAAGTCGAAAGTCATCTATTTAAGGCACAGGTGAGCAGCCCAAGCTGCCCTAACCAAAGGTGTGTGAGCGTGCGGAACATCAGTGGTCCCACGGTAACTCCTCACACTTGAGATGCCATCCTGCAATAAACGGAAAGTTTCTAATTTCCAAAATGAGAAGGAGGTTACCCCAAACTACACATTATCCCAACTGCCACCAACCTCCCCATCATCCCCTTCACCATCCCCATACTGGTACTGTCCCTGGGGGGCACGCTTGTGTCAGCACAGAAGGCAACCCACTCCTGTTACCCCTGTACCCCGTTTAAACACAGCCTCCAAGCAGCACCCGTGACATTATGGGGTGGGAGGGAAAGGGAAATAAAACTCCTTTTTTATCATTACAAGGAAATGATTAGTTAACTACTCAGCAGGTAAAGCAGGACATATAGGCAAGGGCTGTTCTCATCATCACTCCTTGAAGCATCTTGTCTGTGTTATTAGGAAGCGATCTATTTGTGCCAGGCTAATTCATACAGATTGCAATTTCAGGACATAAATTACCCCTTGTCATCTGTGCTCAGTACAAAGGAACAGCAGCAGAGGTGCTAAACGTTCAAAGAAATTTTGTTAACAAGCTTTTTCCTCTCCAGCCTCCTGACCCCCTTTTTTCATCTGCTGGTAGCAGGGTGGGGAGAAGAGGACAGACAGCAGTGCTGGAAGCACAGCCCAGCAGCAGGGGAGACCGCCTGGGACCAGACACCATCAGAGGGGGAAGCACAGGGCTTGGAGGTGGAACACCCAGCGGAGAATTGCTCCTTTTCAAAGCACCTGTAACACACAAGGGCTCCGAGACCAGAGCCCCTGTTAAATCTGGCCACAATCACTCACAGCTTTCAAAGGAGCTGGGAATGCGGCAGAGCTGCTCCTGCAAACACTCTGCCTCAGGACAAACCTCCTCTGATACACAGCGATAATGAGGATGCAAGCCTCATTAATTTCCACAAGTCATACTGACCCAGACCAGGGCCAAAGGGTTCTGAGCAACACGTGCACCCATCCCTCCAGGAAGGCAGGCTCTGACAACGGCAGTGTCAGACACAGGCACTCCTTTATTACCACTGTAATTTGTAAGTTTACTTTTTTTACTGGGTTCCATACTAAGGAGTTGCCAAGTGCAGACACAGAGATATATTTATTACAGAAAGCTACGCCCTGAGACATTCCAGGTTCTCCTGGAACTTATTCATAGGTTCTGTCATAGGGAGAATAGTTTAATGGTGCAAGAAATACGTATATAAAAAGCTGCATACATTCTGCTTTCCTGGTGATGGAGGTATCATGGTCCATCAAGTAAGTAAATTAATTTAGTGTACGTGGAGGAAGAGGACAGAAGCAAAGGAGAATTCCCCTTGTGAGTCTCAGGATCCAGGCACCAAGCTCCTCTTTTCTTTCCTACTGCCCTTGTACAGCTTCCAAGAATTTTCTAGAGTGGCCAAAGCATCCACATCGAGTGTTTAGAAGGCTCTGGGAAGGACAGGAGAACACCTCCTTCAAGTGTGAATGGTCAAACAGCTGCTCTTCCTGGCAGACCTGGTACCCACCCCAACAATTAAATGCAGGGAATTCTCCATCCCAAAAAAGACAAACACTGCACTCCTCTCCGCTACCTCACCATCAGAAAACACGCTTTCTGCTCACGCTCCAAACACACGGGGTTTATCTCTGCCTTGCATCTGTACTTTGGAGATGATTCCCTTCCTTCAACTCTCTCACTATCATCTTCAAAGCACGTTTGGGTGCCAAGAACCTTATCAACCAGCTCTGTCAGAAGCGGTGCTTGAACAGCCCCAAGCCAGGGAGAACCTCTGTGGTTTGCAATTGCATCTTCCCTTGTGTCGGGCATCATCTCCCAGGACCCTCTCGGATCACCCACATGAGCACTCCTGTGCTCACCATCACCCATTCTCAAATCCAGGCACAAGTAAAAGGATCCTCTGCAACAACATCAAAAGCCCTTTGGCATTTCTCAGACCTGCTCTCCCTCTGTTCAGACATCAAATTTTGGGCAGGGAGCAGGGAAGGGGATGACAATCTGTGTCTTCATCTAAAAGAGGCACCATTCACCTGAGCAGGGGGAGAGGGAATCTCTTTAGGAAACCAGATAACCCAGAAACTAGTGCTAATAAGTTATCGACTTTCTACAGTTCTTCCAGTACCAGCTGATGGCTTCCGGTAATCACTTTGCTTCCCCATTCACAGAGTCCAGCTGTGTCTCTTCGAAGAGCTCATTTACGGCAGCTCGCAATAATGTGATATTTTAGCTACATCAGCTTTTGCACAAGATATAAAAATCCTCCGATTTATTGCCCCTTGCTCCCAGTGCACACAGAAAAGGGAAAGAAATCCATAAAAGCCTCTCATTCACGTTTAGGTGAGCATGACTTTCCTGTCCTCCCTGCGTTTATATCAAGTTCCCTGCCAAGCACCGAGGACCCACCTGCCCTTTCTGCTCTGCTAGAGCGGCTCAGCTGCGGCACTGCTCTGCCAGGAAGTGCGGATGGGTACAGATCCGGCAGGCAGGATGCTAACCTAAGAGCTGTGAAATGTTATTTCTGCTCCTGTCCCTGACACCAACCTGCTCTTTGTCCCGGCCAAGTCACAAAGCTGTATTTACGATTCTGAGCACAGCTGGCCAGATGTCCATGGCACTCCATGACACAGCTGCAGCTGGAGCTGACACTCCAGAGGCTTTGAATTCGCCAGCTCGGGCTCAGCCAGCAGATCAGCGGTTGGAAGCCGTGGCTCTGAGATTTACCTGGGTGATATTCGGGACAGTCATCCAAGCTGCACTCTGTGTTAGCAGATGAGATGCACGCAGCAGTCACCCCTAATTGCGCTGCAGACTGCAAGTTCTTGGGACCTGACATCTCTCCCGCTGCGTTTCCAAAGCACCTGGCGTAACGACACGCTGATCCAGGGAGAGCTTCCAGGAAAAGAGCTGATGCTAATTAAAAAGATGAGCAAGCCAGACCTTCAGCTCTACAAACAAACATCCCCTGCTACTGCCACGCAGCAGATTTACACAAGCTGGGCGTTCCTGGCTATGGCTAGTGACACTAATACTGGACAGACTCGCTTGCAGGTAATCCCAGCATCACACACCCACAGTAAGTTCAAACCAGTTCTGGGAGCACGGCTGGTGGAGAACAGACTGAGCACCCCCTGGGCTAGAGGCACCCATGTGCTTCCAAGTGCCCCTAACACAGCACATGTGGTTTGGAAAGTCTCAGAAGGTTCTCAAAGCACCAAAGAGGTTCAGAGGGCACGTCCCCGAAAGGCAGCACCACCTCTGCCCTGCTGACTTGGGCACGTCCATCTCCACCCAGTAAGGCCAGGGTCCTTTTGCCTCTAGTGCAGCTCGTTTAGAAAAACAAAGGCTTGTACACCAGCGCTCTGATAAACCCTGCCTAAATAATCAAAACTGGGACCTTTTGCCCTTAAAAGCTCATTTTCTAGAATAGCAAAGAAAGTTTCTCGATGTGATAGCAGTAGGGAAAAGGGGGACAGGGAAGACTTTTTGGAGTGGGGAGAAGGAAAAAAAATAAATTCATTTTTTCCCCCCTTAACTCAAACAGCTTTGAGCGCTAAACTGAAACAGTGCAGGGACTCCGGGGGGTCAGACCCTGCCAAAGGTTCACCTTTCACAGCTGATCTGTCGAAGGTTAGGGCAGCGCAGGGAGACAGGATAACACTGTCCTTCAGACTAAAATAACAGAGCAGGATTATTTTCACCCAAACAAGAGCAAAACTGAGAGGATAAAGGGTAAGTGGGTGTGGATGCGTGCACTGGAGAAGCAGAACACAATACAGAACATCACTACAAAGATGCAGAGCCCCAGAGAGCACGTGCTCAGGAACTGGGCATCCCTTAACCTCCTGGGCTGAAGGGATGCAAAAAGCTACAGCAGGGAGAGGTGTGTCTGGGTGATGAGACACGGAAACTCCCCTGCGGGTCAGGGGAAGGGGGTTCAAGCATGGTGCAGGCAAGACAAGCTGGAGGAGGAAGAGCTCATCTACCAAAAACCTAAAATCACTCCATCCCAGGGAGAGCAGCAGGGGAGAAATCAATAACCCGAACAAGAAACTGTAATAACAACTGACATTTATACAGCATCAGATACCCAGGTGTCCCCAAACACTTGACAGATATTACAAGCTGAACTGATTTACAAGCAGGGGATCTGGCTCCTTGCAGAACATCAATTCCTACAGCGAAGCAAAGGAACTCCTTTTGTGGCAACCTCTGCCCATCACTCCATCGCAGGAGCAAATGTCAGTGCTCTGACCTTCCACATCTCCCACAATTTAGCGCAGAAATCCCCTCCACCACGGACAAGACAGGTCACATTCAGGGGGGTGTTTTGTTTTGTACGGGTGGACAGAAAGCAGCTGAATACCGGGAGGACAGACCCACGAGCATCTTCACGGCGCTCTGCTCACCTTGCAACCTACACATCGCTGTGCTTCACGTTAGGAAACGATCTCAAGCAGCCCCTAGCTGCGGATTTGCCTTTGGCACAGATGCTCAACAGCAGCAACGACAACATTTTGAACACAGTGTTTCCTTGTCTTTGCCTCAGTCTTGCACTTCTTTTACAAAGAGGAAAAATGAAAGTGGGAGAGAACATGAGATGAAAAAAAAGAAACCAACCCACAGTTGTGCAGCGAACAAGGAAAGCACAGCCCAACGGCACCAGCAGCTCCAGGAGCCCAGGCACCTGTTAGGCTTGAGGCACTCAGACCTGCTACAGCCCCTGCAGCTCCAGGTGACATTGCCTGCCGCAGGAGGTGACTTGTCCACACCAGAGTCCAACAGGTCCAGCAACAGCAAGGAAATGCTAAAACTTCTGTAACAGACCCAAAGAGTGAGAAACAATCACACCCAACATCAAGAGGAAGGGGCTGCCAAGGGCACACAGCCTGCGTTGCATCTCACCTCGCAAGGGTCAGTTCACCCACCCCAGCGCTGGCAGAAGGCAGAGCCGCTGTGCCAGGCACTGTACTTCATACCAAGAGACCCTCACACCCCACGTACAGAGTCCCAAGCCTCTAAGACATCGCATCGCTCCCTTCTCTCCGCTTGCATGACCAGCACTGCTTTGAGAGGGACTTAATTTACCACCCGACATGGAAACACCACATCCTCACTTCTCCTTCCCATGTTTGAGCTGATGCAACTGTTTAGTTCTCATAATAATGTAAACATACTGCAATTTTTTAAAATCATTATTAATAAAAAAATTTCTTGAATTTTTCATGTGTTTTTCATCTTGTGTTTTCCTCCTCAGGGCATCCTACCCGTACGGCACAAGCAGCGGAGGAGGAAGCAAACGAAGCCCACGCAAGGAACCAGCTGGGCCGTGAACACCAGCAGAATCGCCCTCGTGCGACACAGACCCTGGGGAAAAACAGCGATGCCTGCAACTCCTCCCTGTTCATTTTTTTTTGACCCTCCAGGTTTACCTTTCTCCATGACCCTTAAGCCATTGAACAGTCACAGCTCAGGTCAGCTCACCACCACCGATTTCAGCTGACACCAGCTCTGGAATCAGCCCTTCCAACTGTCACCTGCCAGCTCCTTTCTGCAGAGCCAACTGCTCCTACAGACGGCGGATCTCCAAATTAAACATGCAGGAAAGGTGGGAAGTTGTGTGTGGGGAGACTGGAAAAAAACCCCAAACCACAAACCAACAGACATCCAAACTGAACCCCCCCTTCAGTTTCTCCCTCAGAACATCAATGATGACGATCATCTCTGGGACGTGTGACAATCCCTCTATTTCAATAAGCCCTCGGAGAAGAGCGGAGGAGGGATTTGCATGCAACCGCTGCAAAGTTTTTCAGCTCGCAAGTCACAAACCAGCAGCTCAACGGGAGGCTGTTGAGACTGGTATGACAGCAAACACTCCTCCTTTCAGGCAATAGATACGTTTGCAGGCCTTGGGTAGTTTCAAATAGAGAGAAAAATGGTTCCAAAAATCTTCAGTAAGACTTCTTCCAGAGTCATGAGTTTCAGCCCATTAAAGGAATCAGTTGGGTTTCCAGCTGCAATTAGGAATTTGCAGTAAACCAGGACATGGGGAGCAGCCCAGGAACAGGAAAATCCCATTGCAAAGAATGTCACCGACCAAGGGGCTTGCATCTAGCCCCTACAGAGTCTGGAGGATATTGGAGTGCAGCTTCCTCAGCTGAACCTGCTCCTGCCTTTCCCATCGCTGCTCAAGCTCTCGCTGTACTGCCGCAAACTCCAGGGGCTGGGGACAGACCGAGCACGGTGCATCGATTCCAGCAGAAAGTTAGGATCCAGTCTTCAACAGTCTTGCTCAAGCTTTTTCTTATCTAATGCATTTTCAGAAGAAAACAATTCCCGGACACCGGCCCCAGTGCAGGTGTTATTTTGACTGCCCCACATGCACAGCGATTATTTGGGTTCAGGCGCCCAGACACAGCACCACAGGAGACATCCTAGACACCAACATATCCAGATGACGGGGAGCTCCTGCAAAGACTAGTTCGTACCAGTTGCTCCCACTGAAAGGGCAAAGCTGTGCGCCTTCCTGTCCCCTTCCCTGGCCATGCAAAAAGGACACGAGACACATCTTACCCTCCGTGCATCGGCTTTGCTCCTGCACAGGGAGTATCACAGAGGCTGCTCCGAGCGCTGAGGAATCTGACGCACTCACAGCTTTTCAAGGCTCTCACCCTTTCCAAAGCTTCAATAGAAGGTTTAATAGCCCAAAACAACCCTCAAAGCCAAGGCTGTTGTGTGAGCTGCAGGAACCCCAGCAATTGCCCAGCGGTTTGAACAGCACCGGTGACCTCGTCACAGCGCACACCCTCTCAGCTCCTGGCGATGGAGCCCGCAGAAGACAAAGGAGATGCATCACTCGCTGAACATGTGCTCCAACAACCCTTTCTCTGAGGTTTTTCTACTTATCACACAATAAAAACCCCATCAATACAAACCCAGGTCCTTTCCAGGTGGTACCATTAGAGTGATGACCTGTTCCAAACAGGCTGAAGCAAGATCTACGTTGAGATTCAAACCTGGGCT